>PVHX01006061.1:0-75040 GCA_004024805.1 Geosciurus inauris
CCCCAGCCCTATTTTGTGTTTTATGTAGAGACAGGGTCTCACTGAGTTGCTTAGCGCCTCGCCGTTGCTGAGGCTGGCTTTGAACTCGCGCTTCTCCTGTCTCAGCCTCCCTAAGCCCTGAGATTACAGGTGTGCGCCACAGCGCCTGGCTGATGTGGTGATTCTAGAGCTTGATGTTTTGAGGACCTGCCACACTGTTCCAATAGCACCTGCACTATTTTCCATGGCCCATTCCATTTTCTTTTTTACTCATAGAATCCCAATCTTTTTTTCAGGCTATAAGGCACTCATTTAAAAATATGTTCCCCTGATTTCCTTGTTTCCAGTAGTATGTGACCTGTCTGGAAATACAATTAAAAAATATAAAAAAAGGGCTGGGTGATGTGGCTCGGGAGTAGGGCATTTGCCTCGCACATGCATGGAACCAGGTTCCACCGCAGCACCTGCAAACAAAGCAAGTCTTTTTTTTTAATGTTTATATATTTTTAGTTGTAGGTGGATAGAATATCTTTATTTGACTTTTATGTGGTGCTGAGGATCGAACCCAGTGCCTCAACGTGTGCTAGGCGAGAATGCTACCACTGAGCCACAGCCCCAGCCCCAAAAGCAAATCTTTTGAAGCCTCCCCTAGGGAGAGCTACAAGTGTGTTCTGGCCAAGATTATCAAAACAGGCTTAAAGGGCAGGAATGTGACATTTGAGATGAGGCTCAGGGAAGGAGACTGGCCAGGGAGGCATTACAGGAAGAATCACTTGCATGTGCAAATGCCCAATAACGTGCAAGGTGGTTTCAGTGAGGCTGTTAGGGCTGGGGTGTCCAGGATTGACAAGGGCCCCACATGCATTTGGAAGCTGCAGGTGTTGGGTTCCCTGGCTATAGGGAGGGGAGTGAGGGGGACACCAAGATGACAGGGATAGAGCTGACCTACTGGTCTGGACCAGCAATGATGGTGGGGAGAGGTGCAGACGACCAGTGGTGGGGACTGATGGAAGGGGCATTGTAGGAAACGGTCGGGCCAGTGGGGCCCATGAGATGGGGACACAGGAGCAAAATCAGAAGTAGGTGGACTTAATTGGACTTTGGACACTTTGTTATCTTCCTCTAGAAGGTAAGATTGTCTTTTTTTTGATAGTGGAGATCGAACTCAGGGCACTCGACCACTGAGCCACATCCCCAGCCCTATTTTGTGTTTTATGTAGAGACAGGGTCTCACTGAGTTGCTTAGCGCCTCACCGTTGCTGAGGCTGGCTTTGAACTCGCGATTCTCCTGTCTCAGCCTCCTTAAGTGCTGGGATGACAGGCCTGCGCCACCGCACCTGCCTAAGACTGTCTTATTGCTGTTGAGATCTGAGGCCACTGACAGAAACTCGAAACCCAACTATTCTGTTGCCTTAAATCACTTGTGGGGAATAGGTGAACAGAACCTTGCTAGCCTGAAGAGCACAACTCCATCCTCTCTCGGCCCACCCTGGATGACAGTAGTTCAGGACAGCATTTGGAGCATGTCTTGGAGGACCTTTCTCTCAATGTTGATGTGGCAGTGATGTAGTTCAGGGCCATCCTGCCTGCGTACACACCAGAACTGGCATCTGGCTGGCTGGCTCATTGTCCAGCTTGCTTTTCCATCCCCACAATGTTCCAAAGCTCTTAGTTTATTTATTTATTTACTTGGTACTGGAGATTGAACTCAGGGGCACTCGACCACTGAGCCACATCCCCAGCCCTATTTTGTGTTTTATGTGAAGACAGGGTCTCACTGAGTTGCTTAGCGCCTCACCGTTGCTGAGGCTGGTTTTGAACTCGCGATTCTCCTGTCTCAGCCTCCCTAAGTGCTGGGATTACAAACGTGAGCCACCGCACCCGGCCCAAAGCTTTTAGTGATATATTTCATTTAAAATTATTTCATGATGTCCCAGTTACTGTCACTGTGTAACAGATCACACCACAGCTTAGTGGCTAAAGAGCGATGTTTATTGTCTCCTGGTTTCTGTGGGACAGGCTCAGTCAGGTGGTTCTGGCTTCCAGTTTGTGTGGAGGCTGCAGATGACAGCTGAGGGTCAGCGCTCCAGGGCTGGCCAGTGGTCTTGCTCCCTGCATGGTCCTACTGGTCACGTCTGGGCTTCTGCACAGGACGGTGGCTTGAAGCTGTTTGTGCCAGCAGGAAGGGTGTGAGCGCAGGGCTCCTGGGGCCTACCTGCAGCAGCCATGGTGTGGTTTCCATTGCCCTCAATCAGGTGCCCATGAGCCCACGCCCACCCAGACAGGAAACGAGACTCCATGAGACTCTGTGACTTAAATCGGGAAGTGGAGGATCTGGGGTGGGAGATAATGTGGGGCGATCTGCCATACAGGATGCTCCAGGGACATCCTGACCACTAGCCTCCCAGTCCAGGATGTCAGGGCCCTGCATGGGCTCCCACTGTGCCTGGACCTGGCTTCCCAGTCTTTTCTCTTTTTGGTACCGATTGAACCCAGGGGTGCTTAACCACTGGGTGACGTCCCCAGCCTTTTGTATTTTATTTAGAGACAGAGTTTCACTGAGTTGCTTAGAGTCTCGCAAAGTTGCTGGGGCTGTCTTTGAACTTTTTTTTTTTTTTTGGTATCAGGGATTGAACTCAGGGACACTCGACCACTGAGCCACATCCCCAGCCCTATTTTGTGTTTTATGTAGAGACAGGGTCTCACTGAGTTGCTTAGCACCTCGCTGTTGCTGAGGCTGGCTTTGAACTCGTGATTCTCCCATCTTAGCCTCCCAAAGTGCTGGGATTAAAGGCGTGTGCCACTGCGCCCGGCTTGTCTTTGAACTCTTGATCCTCCTGCCTTAGCCTCCCGAGCTGCTGGGATGGCAGGGTGCACCACCGTATCACGTGGGCTTCCCAGTCTTAATGTCCTGCTCATCCACGTCTTGCAGATGCCTCCCCTCCTTCTGTGGGGACAGAGACCTTCTCATTTCTTAACCCACCCCTCCTTTCAGGTGGCCCCTGAGGACTCTTAAAGTCTCTTAAACCTGGGCTCAGATCTGTGTAGCCTGGGCAGGTGGCTTAACTTCTCTGAACCTTACTTGTGCCATCTGTGAAATGAGATTGAATCCTCTCTGGGACTTCTCCCACTGGATTGGGAGACATCAGGCACAGAGGTCCTGGTCTGCAGGGAGGGAGGAAGGGTGAGAGTGCAGGCTGCGGCAGGTGGCCGGCTAGCAGCTGTCAGTAGGCAAGACTGGCAGAGGCCCTAGTTAGTGGCCAGCATTGCTGGGCATGATGGCACATGCCTGCAATCCCAGCAACTTTGGAGGCAGAGGCAAGAGGATCACTAGTTTGAGGCAAGCCTGGGAAACTTAAGACTGTCTCAAAATTTAAACAGGGGCTGGGGTGTACCTCAGTGCCAGAGCTCCTGCCTACCTCTCTGCTGTGAAGCCCTGGATTCAATTCTAATACTACAAAGAAAAGCGGTGGTAAGGTGTCAGATACCTCCAAAGAAGGGGAGTGGGGTGAGCCTGTCCCTCTGTTGTCTCCTTGCTGACAGCTAAAGTGTGGTTTGGATAGAGTGAGCCATGGCAGTCATCTTGGGCCATGAGGTAACCTTGGACATAAAGGTGGTGCACAGTTAAGTAGTAACGTAGAAGCTTATTTCTGATACTGTGTGACACCAACTCCAGACTGACAGGAAAGAGGTAAGAAGTCACATCTCATGTGTAGTTTAAATGAATATTATTTTGGATTTTGCTGCCATTCATGAACAAACTATATCACTATAACCCATACTTTTTTTGTGTGCCGGGGATTGAACTCAGGGGCACTCGACCACTGAGCCAGCCCTATTTTGTGTTTATTTAGAGACCGGTCTCACTGAGTTGCTTAGCACCTCGCTATTGCTGAGGCTGGCTTTGAACTCTCGATCCTCCTGCCTCTGCCTTCCAAAGTGCTGGGATTACAGGTGTGCGCCACTGCACCTGGCTCATAACCCATACTTTTGCAATATACAGGTTTCACATGTCCTTATTCTCTGCCACCCCCAAGGGACTAATTTTAAAATTGGCCTCAGTGCTGGTTGTGGCAGTACATGCCTATAATCCCAGCAGCTTGGAGGCAGAGGCAGGAGGATCATAAACTCGAGTCCAACCTGAGCAACTTAGTGAGGCCCCGTCTTAAGATCAAAAATAGGGGCTGGGATTGTAGCTCAATGGTAGAGCGCTTGCCTCACATGCGTGAGGCACTGGGTTCGATCCTCAGCACCACATAAAAATAAATAAAGATATTAAAAAAAAAAAAATAGGGGCTGGGATTGTAGCTCAGTGGTAGAGCGCTTGCCTTGCTTGCGTGAGGCACTGGGTTCGATCCTCAGCACCACATAAAAATAAATCAATAAAGATATTGTGTCCACCTACAACTAAAAAAAAAAAAAAAAGATAAAAAATAAACTGGACGTGATGGGTTCAATCCCAGTATCCAATAAATAAATAAAATAAAATTGGTCTCAGTGTATACTGAATACCATGAAAGCAGTTTTGGTGAGGTGGTTTTCTTTAACATTAAATCAGTTCTATTAAGTCAAGATCACTAGGAAAACAAAGGGAAGGGTGCTTCCAGGATAATGGAGCAAAGATCTCACCAAATCCTCTAAAAACAAATATGAAACTACAGCAAACTGTCCAAAGCAGCCCCGTGTCAGCCACGAGGCTCATGTGTGACGAGGCAACAGGCAGGCAGTGCAGCCTGCGAGGGGCCTCGACCTAAGACTCGGAGCAGCTTCAGTCAATACGCCCAGGGGACTAAAGGGGTCAGGCCTAAGGAAGTGTCGGCAATGTGGCGACAGTGACCCATCAGCTCCAGGCTGGTGGTGGACTTGGGTGCCCAAGCATGTGACCTGGTCAAGATTTTCTGCTCTCCTGGGGCCTCAGTGTTCTCCTCTGTGAAACGGACCCCATGGGTCCTGATGATAGGACAGGCACCTGGACACAGTGTGACCCCCACTCCTGACAGGCAGCAGGAACCCAGGAGCCGGGCGTGAGTGGCAGAGGCAGGCTGCGTCGTGTTGTTTAATTTATTACTGCTTGACATCCAGTGACACTGACACAGCCCACCGGGCCCGCGGCCCTCGGCGAGTCTGACCTGTCCAATGAGATACAGTACGAGGAGTGGACGGCACATGCACCCACACTTACACTACAGTGACCCCAGGCCGCAGCCGCGGCAGTGCTGCCGGGAAGAAGCCCGGGCGCGCCGGCGCGGTTCTCTTTTGAACAGTTAATGCTGTTGCGGACGCTGCTGACAGGACAGGGCAGACACACACATCCTACATCTTCTCTGCCGTATAAATATGGAAGATGTTTGTTTATACAGTTTCCCCCAAGTCTGGAACTACGTCTGCTGCTACCCGTTACTGCTACGGCTACTCCGTCTCGGCTCGGGAACGAGGGCTTGGGGTCGAGACTCTGGAATGTCGGAGCTCAGTCTTCCTCACTGCCACTTCCTGAGCGGTCCTGGACAAGGGACAGGAGGAGAGAGTGTGAGTCACCCCATCTGACAGGGTCCCCTACCGGGGCCACTGGGCTTTAAACGTATTTGTCCAGCGAAGCCCCAGGCAGACTAGAGGCCCTTCCCCGGGTGACTACAGCAGCTTGAGCTCTTCCCAGAGGCCGGGCTCTGCATCCGGGCCCTTCCCCTGTGGGATCTGGGGACCCACTCAGCCTGTCCTGTTCCATTCTGTTGCTGTCTGCCTGTCCCTGCACCAATTCTTGTGGCAAGCGTCTCTTCCTGACCATGCAAGGTCTCTGTTGTTCCGTGTAAGTAGTTAGTTCGGTAAAGGCCACAAAATGCCCTGCAGGACCTGAACTGTGCAGAGGGGACCCTGTTACAACCCAGCACCAGGGACAGCCCCTCTCATGGTCAGAACGTCATTAATGTCCTAAACGGTCAGACTGATTCCCTGGGACTTTATTTTGAAGTTACTGCAAAAGCTACAAGAAGAACTTCGGAAATACAAGGGGGCTGACTGAGCCTGGGCTATGGTGTCCCTTGAGTCCACAGGACCTTTCTGCTTTGCCACACAGGAAAACGAGGCTTGAGAAAAAAAGTGAACTCCCAGGTCCCACATTAGGAAGGGGCCAAGCTTAAGGCTGGCCAGGGCATCTGCCGGCTCCCCTGCTGAAGTGTGTTCACCCTGGGCGTGGTGGGCACTTCTCCCGGGGTCCAGGGACCCCGAGACTGTGGGCTCATCACAATGGCACAGACCTGTCACCAAGTCTGGGAGCTGTGTGTCAGCAGTGCCAGAGATGGAACCCAGGGCCCCGCGCAAGCTCTACCACTGAGCCACCCCAGATTTTTTTTCCCCTTTAAATGCACAGGTGTTGTTTGGAAATTGTCCTGCATGGGCGACAGAAGCAAGGGCCAGAGGCCCAAGGGCATGGCGTGTTACACAGGGACAAGGACACTAGGAATGCCCTTATTGTGAAGGGCACTGCGTCTGTCCAAGGGGACTATCTGGTGCTGCCTCCAACCCTGGAAAAGATCCTGCCCATCTGCCTGGACACAGTGGCCTTAATGTCCTGGGGTGGGCTGCACTGCGGCTGTCACCAGAAGCCTGAGGCCTCTTGTGCCCCCATCCTGGATGCCCACTGGCTTCTGGGGTCACCAACTCAGGCTGAGGTGGTGGGCCTGTCATGGAACAGCTGTGACCTGTGGCCAAGTCACACAACAGCCAGCCTCAGTGTCGTCACTGCAGGGCAGGGCACTCTAGCATCCACTACCACGGGGCCCTGCCTTGGCCTGTACCTGCAGCGGCGGCTTGGAGTGTGGACCCTGGCGCCCCGCTGCCCCCAGCCCTCACCTCCTCTTGTTCCTCCTCACTGTCGTCATCGCTCACAACCGGTTTGGCCCGGGACCCTCGGCTTGGCCGCCGTCGGCCCCCCTTTAGTCGATCCTGTGTCTTCTCCTTCCGGCCAAGCTTGATCTTCACTTTGACAGAGCGGGCTGCGGGGGGCAGCAAGTAGGGAAGGAGGGGGAGGAGAGGTGAAGCCCGGTGCTGGGCAACACCCAAGCCAGCAGTCTGCCGCCTGCCTGTCACCCTCCCTCCCCAGGACTCACATTCAGATTCCGAGCCTTCCTCCTCGCCCTCCTCTTCCTCCTCGCTCTCCTCGCCTTCGCTGTCGTCCTCTTTCTCAATTTTCTGCCTCACGCTGGTAAAAACCGACTGTAGGACGATGGAGTCCTCATAGATCTGGTGGGGACACAGGGCTGAGTTGGAGGTGGACAGAAAGGCTACCCTATCCCCAGCCTCTACATGGAAGCTCAGTGGCCAGCCCAGCTTCTGGTGAGCGAGGGCTTCTGTCCCCACAGAGCAAGGGGCTGTGTCCACAGTCCTCTCACAGAGGCTGCCCTGAGTGCATCAGGCTTATAAACGCTCCTGGAGAAAAGGGTGTTGAATATTTGGATGACCACAGCACCTCCCTTCCTTTGAAGAACCCCAGCAAGCATCTCTTTGAAACGCTCCAAGAAGGGCACAGTGACATTAGAAATGCACCTCCCTCGCAGAAGCCACCATCTCCACAGACTTGTCCAAGGAAAACCCCACTCCTGGAAGGCCCCTATCCTACAATACTGAGGGCAACTGTGCTGAGCTGAGGGCGTGGGCTGTATCAAGTTCCCCACAGGGAAGGCTGTACCCACAGGACCCCTTTTGAGAGAGACCCTAGAGCATTTAAACCTTGACACCTCCACTGTCTGCACAGGGCCACCTGGATGGACAGGTCTAAAGTCATTTCCTCGGTGGTTCTTTTCTGCGTGTTATTATTGTAAACAGTACTTTCGCCCAAGTTCCCACACTAGGAATTTTAAAACAATCCCATCATCTGAACCAAGGGCCAGGTTGTCTGGAGCCTGGGTAAAGGTGGCCAGGCTAGGAGGCCCAGGCAGAGGCTACTCACCAGTGAGCCCTCCAGGTTGAAGGTCTGCGCGTTCTGGCACAGCAGCATCACATCCTTCTCCAGGTCGCTGAGGCTGCGATACTTGTGGTTACGGATGCGTTCCTGTTGGGGGAGGCAGGCCTGACCTCAGGGCCTCCTCACCCCGACTGCCCCCACTGTGCTGCGGACCCTGTGGCACAGCCTCTGGCCCCCTTTGGTAACTCAGAGGCCCAGGGCCAAGGCAACCTCCAGGCATCCCTGGACACATAAGGCCACTAGAAAACCCAAGAGCTAGTCATTGGCTTCTGACTAGCTTGGCCAAGTCCCCGCCAGGTCCCTGATTATCTTTCCCATATGCCGCTGTGGCCTTCAGATGGAGCAACCCATGGAAGCCTCTGGGTTCTATCACATTGTCCCCAACACCAGTGTAGGGTATGACCTTGCCCTTGCCGAGAGCGGATGCCTACCCCATGCCGGGTTTACCTTTATCTTCTTGAAATCCACAGGCTTGCGGATGAGCTCATAGTACTCAGGCAGCTCCTTGCGCGAGGGCAGCTGGATGAACACCTCACTGAGCTGACGTCCACTACTACTGTAAGGCAGGACATGGCACACGTCACTCCCAGGCCGCCCTCCTGCGGGAGACTCCACCCCCACCACTTAAGAGCTGAGAGGGTAAGTTAATGGAGACCCTGGAGCCGTCCTGCGTGTACCGTCTTGTGATTTCTGGAACACTGCTGAGGCGCAACGAACCAGATGCAGAAGCCCAGGATGCACCTGACACTCAGCTGCAGCCCCAGCCCTGGAGGCAATGGACGTGCCCTCAGCACAGTGCTGGACGGGCACGGGCACTTCACAGTTGCCAGTATTTGTATCTGATGCTACGATGAGTCTGCCCGTGCTGGTGGCATTACACGTTTCCAAAGACCACAGGGTCCATGTGTGGTTTCTCTCTTGCCAGCAGCACAACAAGATAGCAACCTTCAGAAAAGGGGGAAAACACCTGAGGAGAAAGATGTCTTCCGGGGCTTCCACGGCCGAGTATCCACTCCCCTACTCTAAGGGGGCAGAGGAAAGAGCGGCGGGCCACCAAGTGCTGCTGGGTCTCCTGTACCCGTCTCCTGGTGAAGCCAGGAACCCTGCCTTCTACAGGAATGGCCACCAAGGAACACAGCCCGGGAAGGATGGGCAGATGCTTCAAGAACAGAACACACAGGTCGGGCGAGGTGCACACTATAATCCCAGTGGCTCAGGAGGCTGAGGCAGAGGATTGTAAGTTTGAGGCCAGACTCAGCAACTTACGGAAGACCTGTCTCAAAAAATAAAAAAGGGCTAGGGATGGAGCTCAATGTTAAAGCACCTCTGGATTCAGGCCCAGCCCCAAACAACCAAACACAAAACCAGAACATGGAGAGATGTTCCTTTCTGTTCTAACACTCTCCTCTGCTCTCAACTCCTGGCTGGCCCACCCAGGGCTCCTGCAGGGTATGGACAGTTGGGTGGCTGTGGATAGTGGGCTTGGCATCCAAGGAGCTAGGTGACCCAGCCGATCCTGCTCTGAAGGGCCCCCTTCTCACCCAAGCTGCCATATGCTCCACCTGGGGCTGTATGTGGACCCCTCTGCCAAATGTCCAATATGCTGCCCCTTTCTTCCTGGCTGCTCTGCCACTTGGGCTTTTCAAGTCAAACGCTAGACAGGTGACAGGGAACAATGGCTGATCACAGCATTGTTCCTGAATCTTCCTTTGTAATTGTCAGCAGAAATGAAGGCTTATTTCTCAGCATCCTCAAGGGGCAGATTTGTCAGCCTGCCTTCCCAGCGCTGCTCGTGGCCTGGGTCCTGGGTCCCCTTGTGCTCATTTTGGTGTTTTCGTGTGTCACAGAGCCCCTGACCCACTGGACAGGGACACCTCTCTGACAACCATAACCATGCTGGGCTGGGCCAGGCACTGCACCAGACCCCACAGACGACTCTGAAGGACGCACAGGGGCAGTGAGGTGGAGGTTCAGCAGGCCCTGCCCACCTCTGTGCTCCTCCCTTGAAGGTTTTACCTTTCATGCCTATGTGGGCTTGTTTCCAAGTTGTATCTTGAGCTGATGACCCTGCTTTGTGTGTGTGGGACCAGCCATCCCCGCGGAAAATGTGCTTCCTGATCTAGGGAGCAGGTTGGGAGGAGTTTGGCCACAGTAAATGGAACTGGTTTACACAAGCCCTGAAAACTAGTCAGCAGAATGCTGGCTGCTCACTTGGAGACGCAGAGGGACACTCACACCCCTCCACCTGGGGATATCCGCCTCATAGCTCTGGCAGGCTCAGTGGCAGCCCTCTCTCTTCTAACCCTGCATGTCTTACTCTCTTGCTATGTGTGTGGTGCTGGGATGGAACCCAGCGTATTGCACGTGCCAGGCAAATGCCCTACCACTGAGCCACACCCTCATCCCTATATCCCCCTGCCCTGTACCGGGGATTAAACTCAGGGTACTTGACCCCTGAGCCACATCCCCAGCTCTATTTTGTGTTTTATGTAGAGACAGGGTCTCACTGAATTGCTTAGTGCCTTGTCCTTGCTGAGGCTGGCTATGAACTCGCGATTCTCCTGTCTCAGCCTCCCTAAGTGCTGGGATGACAGGTGTGCGCCTGTCTCTTTAACACAAGATGTAACGCCATGGGCCATATCCTGGGCTCTGGCTGGGCTTGGCTTCCTATTGACTTTGTGTGATGGAATCCCACAGGAGGCTCCCACCCTGTCCTGGCCAGCCTCACTGATGTGAGGTGGGTCCCTGCTACTCTGTGGTCCACTGTGCTACTGCTGGCAAGCAAGCACCTGAGCCATATCCTGCACTGGATATTAGAAACCAGTACCTGGTTCACATTTCTCTCAGAAATTTACCTGGGAGCAGTACTTGCCATAAGGTGAGGACAGGCTCAGACACTGAGCCAGCGTCAGTGTGGCACATGAGCAGGCCTCATCATTCTACGTAGCCTGGCTGTGACCCGGTGTGTGTCTGACCCACGTTCCTGGTGCGCAATGAAGCTCAGCACTGCCTTGCAGGCTGCGAGTTGTTCAACAGCCTTTCACAGGGGACCATAGCCCATCTTCTGCTCATGTGCCTCACGGGGTCTTTTGTACATGTTTACTGCTGATCTCTGCTCCCGGCTATGGTTTGTCTCCTTACTCTCCTCACGGTGCCCTAAGAGTGGATCTTAATTAAGTCCTCTTTATCTACATGCTCTTTTACACTTGGTGCTTATGACTGTCCTGTTAAAGATACCTCTGGCCAGGCATACCTGTAATCCCAGGAGACTGAGGCTGGAGGATCACAAGTGCAAGGCTAGCCTTAGCAACTTATTGAGACCCTGTCTCAAAATAAAATTTAAAAAGGGCTGGGGATGTGGCTCAGTGTTAGCATGCACTAGGCCCTGGGTTCCATTCCCAGCACCACCACGCAGGAAACCACACACATACACACACACACACACAAACTACCTTACCTAAAAGCATGGAAGAATTCCTTTCTTTCCCCAGAAGTTTCAATCTCTCTGCTTTTCACATGGTTAGTTCTGTGGCCATTCACCCTGGTGACTTCTCCCCACATCAGTCCTCATCATCCCACCCTTACCATGGGTCTCCTCCAGCCAGAACACAGGCCCTGAGGGCACAGACCATGCCTGAAGACTGCCCACTCTGCCACTGGCATCGGGGAACAAAGCCTGTTACACAGTAGGTACTCACTCAGTAAACATTTGTTGAATGATGGACACTTAGGCTGAAAATTTCTGGGTCATAGAGTAGTAGGAATTCCAACCTGAGCCTCACCAAGGTTGCCTTTTAACTGAGGAGACCCTCCACCGAGAAGTTGTTTGTACACTGCTGTTCTAAAAAAGACTCCACTGTACCATCTGGGAATCCCTAAGGCCTGGCAGCAGCGGGTTCGTGAAATAGTCTTCAGGCTGTCAGGATCGGCCCTGTGACCCTAAACCAGACACAAGCAAGAGCACCTGCCATGACCTAATGCCTCCTGGGCCTTGGCAACAACTGCTGAGTAATGATGGCAAAGCTACCTTTCCTGCCCTGCCTCCCGCACGGCCTGCAGCGAGAATTTCCTCAACCTTATTCCCTAGAAAGGGATGCAAATTTATAGTAGAGGCTCAGAGTGACCATGGCCTCACCTGGGGAGGGGTCTTGATGGGGTTACAGGCCTTTGGAGAAAAGAGCCTTAGTGGGGACCTTTATTGTTTTTAAAAAATTTTTCTAGTTGTACATGGACATGATATCTTTATTTTTATGTGGTGCAGAGGATTGAACCCAATGCCTCACATGTACAAGGCAAGCGCTCTGCCACTGAGCCACAATCCGAGTCCCCTTTATTGTTTAACTTGTCACACTGCCCCTTATGGGCAGGGCCTTCCTCTATGCCCACTTGAGTTCCAGTCAGCTGTTACCAGCTCTTAAATGCTCAGGAGGAAACCAAGCCAGCCGATCAGAGCCCTTTGGAATTTCCTACCAGGAGCTACTGGAGCAAAGTTTTCTGTCTTGGCCTGTGAAGCCCCAGCATGAAGCTGCGGTACCCGTAGTTCAGCTAAGAGGGTATGGGAAGGTAGTAGGAGGACTCTGGGTCCAGAGAGCTAGTTTTATAGGAAGCCACAAAACAACTTGGTGGCCTCTAACCCACAGGGGGTTGAAACTGAGTTCCTGGCACATTAAACCAAAAAGTCCTAAAGGACACATCCCTTCAAATGTATTACTGAGTTTGAGAAGAGGCAGGGAATCGTAAAAGACCAGCAGTCCCCTAAGTAAGACAGAATTTGAAAGATCACCTGTCTGTATCCCCGTAATAGAGAGACCAGAGGTTAGGAGAGCAGGCTACCAACAGGAACCTGGTGGCAGGTAGGACTCAGCTAGGCTGTCGTGGACTTTTACCCCAGCTCCACCCACTTTCTCATTTACTGCTCTAAATCAAGGGTCAGCAAAATGAGTTTGAGAGTCTCACTAAGTTGCAAAAGCTGGCCCGGAACCTGTGATCTTCCTACCTCAGCCTCCTGAGTTGCTGGGATTACAGGTATGCACCACCACACCCTGTTTCAGAAAATGTTTTCTGCAAATAGTCAGTGTAGAGATTCGTTGTTGTTGTTGTTTGGACCAGGGATTGAACTCGGGGCACTTGACTACCGAGCCACATCCCCAGCCCTATTTTGTGTTTTATGTAGAGACAGGGTCTCACCGAGTTGCTTAGCGCCTCGCCACTGCTGAGGCTGGCTTTGAACTCGCGATCCTCCTGTCTCAGCCTCCCTAAGTGCAGCGATTACAGGCACGCACCACTGCGTCTGGCTCAGTGCAGAGATTTTATGTTTTGTGAGTCTGACATACTGTGGCAATGACTGAGTTCTGCCATTGTTAAGACAGCCAGCAACAATATATACAGGAATGGGCCTTGGTGTGTTCCAATAAAACTTCACTTGTGAACAATGAAATCTGAATTTAATCATTTTTGTAACTTAAAATAGCTTTCATTTGATTGTTTGTACATAAGCAGGTGGTGGGCCAGTGTCAGGATCCTTTCATATTTGCCATTTCAAAAGGACCTTGAGGCATCCTGTGACTGTCACTTGGTTTGTTGCCAATTCAGAAAAGGAACTGTGCACCTGGAGCTCTGACACTCAGCTCTGTGGTCAGGCCCCTGTGCCTGTATCTGGCTGCACCACCTGGGACTGCGGCTCCCGCTCACCTCTGTTTTTATTTACTTTGCCCAGTACTGGGGATTGAACACTGGGTTCCTCTACCACTGAGCTACATCCCCAGCCCTTTCTATATTTTTCTATTTTCTAAGTTACCCAGGCTGGCCTTGAACTTTCCACCTTCCTGTTTCAGCCTCCTGAGTACCTGAGCTTACAGGCTTGTGCCAGGCTGTTTTCTTGTTTTGTTTGAATGCTGATTTGCAGTTTGGTTCACTGACCTCTGTGGTGAATCTTAAAATCAACAAAGGTATGTCTGAACCAGGGGTAACATGTACCCAGCTTCCTAATCCTCTGACCATGGCAGACACTGCAAATGGATCACTGCATCATACCTCAAGCTTGAACAGCCTCAGCTAGGCAAAAGCAATCAACTGAAGATGGGGCTCAAGGTAGATCCTGTCTGCCCAGTACAGAAGTGGTCCTGGCTCACTTGACACAGGACTAGCGCTACTCGCCTTCCCATGACCCACTCAGATCATCTTTCTATGAACACTCTCTCTGTTCCTGACTCTAAATCAATAAATAGAGCCACCAAGAGTTCCAGAAAGGAATAGCTCAGGATTTTCAAAACTGATCCAGCCTCAGCAATGGCGAGGCGCTAAGCAGCTCAGTGAGACCCTGTCTCTACATAAAACACAAAACAGGGCTGGGGATGTGGCTCAGCGGTCAAGAGTCCCTGAATTCAATCCCTGGCACCAAAAAAAAAAAAAAAAAAAAAAAAAGAGTAGAGCAGATTTGTTTACTTATAGAACAATTAATTTCACCCACACGAATGCAATGAAATTCACCCTGACAGTGGTCTGCTACCTCGGCAGTCTTCTAGCAGAGAAGGTAGGAGAAGCTACAGCGCGGGTTCTGCCTGGCTGCAGGTTCCCATGAGCACAGTTCCCAAAGAGTGAACTTTTCAACAAGATGATAGATTCTAATGAGCCAACGATGTTTCTGGGGCCACCATTTCTCAAGGGTTTCAAAATGAAATCCTGATACCCACCTGCCCTCCCTTCTGCTGATGGCAGAATCTGGATCATAACCCAGGCACGGCATCTACCTGACACATATGCAGTGGCAGCTTCCCCGACACAACTGGGCAGGCAAGGACAGTGCTCTCCCATCCCAGGAATACTGCAGTGACCCCAGGTCCGTGGCAATGCCAAAAACACTTTTCCAGACCAGGGAGTGATGCAAACAGAGGTGAACGTGAGCCGCAGCCCCAGGTGGTGCAACCAGATGCAGGCACAGGGGCCTGACCGCAGAGCTGAGTGTCAGAGCTCCAGGTGCACAGTTCCTTTTCTGAATTGGCAACAAACCAAGTGAAAGTCACAGGATGCCTCGAGGTCCTTTTGAAATGGCAAATACAAAAGGATCCTGACACTGAGAACTGAGGTGGGGGTCTCAGGGTACTCTGGTCTAGCAGAATCAGGGGGGAGTCTAGCGTTGGAGTGTGGGCTTGGAGAATGTATCACTGAGGTTCTGCCCACACAGCATATGCAGGTGCTTGGCAAATGCTGGCCAGGTGAGGAAGCAGGACACAGGACCTGCTGCTGAACTGAAGACCCAAGGGGGGATGGGGGCAGAAAAAATGTGTGGGCTGCCCATCCAGATCCATCTGCTCTGGGCTCCAGATACTTAGTACTCTGCTGGTCCCTATCTGCCTTAAGCTGTTATATTAAATGTGTATTAAACTTTTTTTGGGGGGGGGTACTAGGGACTGAACTCAGGGGCACTCAACCACTGAGCCACATCCCCAGCCCTATTTTGTGTTTTATGTAGAGAGAGGGTCTCACTGAGTTGCTTAGTGTCTCGCCATTGCTGAGACTGGCTTTGAACTCGCGATTCTCCTGTCTCAGCCTCGCTAAGTGCTGGGATTACAAGCGTGAGCCATCGCGCCCGGCTTGTATTAAACTTTTGTACAACAGCTGCTGATTTGGGTGGGGGTGGGGGTGGGGCATATAAATGTCCCTAGCACAGGGCACGAAGCCCGGGATGGAGTTGGCCTTACACATAGGGCAGCTGGAGCTCTTTCTAACAAACTCCAAGGCAGGTTCAGAACCTCAGCTCAGCTACACGTAACCCAGCACAGGCTGCCTGGGACTACTCCGCATATGAGTTTGAGCCCCACTGTGCCCTCTGCCTCAGGTATTTATTTGGGCATGGGACCTTTGACCTTATTTGGGGCTTACCAGCTAGATACCCTCATCTGGCCAGAGCTGGCAAATAGCACGTTGAGGCCAGCTGCCAGACAGGTTGACCACATGCCTGGAACTGACGCCACCTCTTCCTGATGGAGCGTGCTTTACCCCTGAGGTACTGACAAGTCCAGGATGGCCCTCCAAAAGCTGAGGGTCACAAAGTCTTGTTGTTTTCCTATCAAAAAGGGACCCCGACCCCTCACTCTCTACCTTTTCCTTTCCTGGAGGGTCCTGCCTGAGGCCTGGGGAGTGTGGCAAGCCCACTGTATAGTAGCTTTTACCTCTTCCACCAGAGCACGCCTTGGCCTGACAACCTGTATGTCTTGTGTTTTTCCTGCCCACAAGTATAGACTTTCAGCGCTATAAAGTCACCCACTTTTGATTCTCAATGAGGTGGTACAAGTTTGTGGTAGGGCAGGGAACTGCAGAGAGGAGTTGGGACCATAGGGGCCTGCCTAGAGGGGCTCAGAGCCCTGGCCAGGCCGAGCCTGGGCGGCCTGTATTTACGACATCTTCTTGAGCCCTGTGAGCATCAGCTGCAGACATCCTGCTCCTTGCCCTGGAGCCAAGGTATATCTTCTAACAAGCATGATGTTCTCTAACATGGTCTCATCCTGGTCAAATGCCAGAGACCCAGGCCCTCTGTTGCTGCCACCGCCTCCCACATAGCAAGGGGTCTCCCCGATGGCAACCGTCAGTTGCAGTGGAGCTCCTCTGCACCCTGTACAGCTCGGAAGCAGTGAGAGGGTTCCATGGATGTTCCCTTTACCAGTCTGCTAAGGCAGCACTTTCCAGCAGTTGTGCTGCTAAAACTTTCCCAAAAGCACCAAAGAGGCACATAGGACACCCATGTGCTGCCTTGGCCATTAGCTACTGACAGCGTCTCAAAGACCCAATGGAACCAGACACCATCTGGCAGCACCATAATCCCTAGACAAAGTCGAACCTTGACCCCAAAGCCATACCTAACTTTTGTGCATGTTTCAAGTTTAAAGTAAAAATTCTTACTTCCAACTTCATTTCTTTATTCTGGTTTCTTGCTGGGGATGGCACCCAGGGCCTTGTGCATGCCAGGCAACATTCTGATTTCCATTCTGGAAGTTCTTCAATGTGGTTTGAAATTTCAAATCACAAGAAGCACTCTGTCTGCCTTGGCCCTGGGAATTCCTCAGCATGGACTCAGTCCCTGTTGGGCTCCTCGACCTTGCTCAGCTTCTTCTGGTCCTAGGAAGCCAGTGTCTTCCAGCCCTCTGCACATACTGTCCCCTCTGCCTGTGCCACTTGTTCCTTTTCCCAGTAGACCTGCTCCTCAGGCTCTGCTTAGGTGGTCCTTCCTACTGAAGGCCTTCCAACCTCTAACCAGCACTGGGCACAGGGACCTGCAGAGCTCTCCAGTCTTCCTCTCCTACAGCACCATAGTACGGAGTGCCTTTTCAGTCCACCCACTGAATATCGTGTGTCAAGGGCTGGGCACACACCACTCCAGGGAGGCCCCAACATATAGCCAAGCAGCCTCAGGAGGGGTTGGCCCACTGGCCATGAGCTGGAGTAGGAGTGAATGGAGAGTTTCCGAAGTAAGATGGCTGCAAACATTTGAAGGAGTAATATAAAAGGGATACCAAGCACAATCCTACCAGTGTAAACCAGCCTGGGGGGCAAAACCTAATCAAAAGCATTATGTGGAATGACTGCAAGTGACAGGAAGGGCAACCCTGCCTCTCTATGAATGTCTGGTGCAATACAGCAGTTGGTACATGGCTATGCCACTGCTGTCCCTTGGGAGCTATTGCACTGAGGTACAAGCAGGCTGCCACCAAGGTCACCAAGCATGGTACAAGCAGCAACATACACTCCTACTTGATAAGGCAGGCTCTTGACATTAATTCAAATAACATAATTCAAACAATGCCACCTCTTAGTCATTCTTCAATGTTCACAAAGAACTGAGCTGTAGTAATTGCTTCTCTCTTCAGGTTCCATGTTCAACTCAATTATAGAACTTAGCTGATTAGAGGGTTCTAGAAGGCAAATTAAAAATTACTTTTTCTTTTGGTACTGGGAATAGAACCCGGGGTGCTCTACCACTAAGCCAAATCCCTAGTCTTTTTTATTTAATTTTTCTGGTACAAGGGATTGAACCCAAGGGCACTTAACCACTGAACCACATCCCCAGTCGCCCCCTCTTTTTTGTATTTTATTTAGAGAGAGGGTCTCACTGAGTTGCTTATGGCCTAAGTCGCTGAGGCTGGCTTTGAACTTGCTATCCTCCTGAGCCACTGGGATTACAGGCATGTGCCACTGCTCCAAGACTGTTTTATTTTATTTTTGGTACCAGGGATTGAACTCAGGGGCACTCGACCACTGAGCCACATCCCTAGCCCTATTTTGTGTTTTATGTAGAGACAGGGTCTCACTGAGTTGCTTAGCAATTCACCGTTGCTGAGACTGGCTTTGAACTCATGATTCTCCTGTCTCAGCCTCCCAAAGTGCTGGGATTAAAGGTGTGCACCACTGCGCCCGGCCAGACTTTCATTTTAAAATTTGAGATGGGTCTCGCTAAGTTGCTGAGGCTGGCCTTGAACTTGAGATCCTCCTGTCTCTGCGTCTCAAATTGCCAGTATTACAGGCATGTGCCATTGTGCCCAACAGAAACTCTGGCAGGAAAAAAGTGAACTGCAATGCTCCTATTGTATCCCACTCAAGCTCTCTTGGGTGTGGCACAGGCATACAGGACAAAGGGGCACCGGGCATGGCTGATGGCTTAGAACATTCCAGGTGTTTTAACAAGTGTAAAGGACCTACTTTGACCCAAAATAAGGTGTGGCCTCGGTCCTAGGATCCTGCAAGGTAATCTCTGAGCCCCTGAAAAGCTATGCCTGATAGGGTAGGTTTGTTCCTCTGGGGCTTTAGGCCTAGAAAATCTTGAAGGTGGTTTAGGGTGGTTGCTGTGTGTCATGAGGCATCAACTTGACCTGCAAAGGTGCAGGAAGGTCAGGCATATGGGCTGTCAATCATGTCTACTCAATCCCAGCAAATCCCCAAGAAAACCTGGATGTTGAGGCTTCCCCACTGGAATACTGCACTGCCTCACTGTTCCCAGGAAAGCGCTGACTGCGTTTCCACTGGAAGTTCAGCTCAGGGCTCTACTGGATGCTGCCAAATGTGCTTCCTCCTCTGGCTGACTTGGGTCTTCACCATTTTACAGTTACAACCTATAACACGAGGGTAACAGCTTCCAATGAATCCTGTATACTTCTGGAGAAGCTCTGAGTTTCAAATTTAGTTAATGATGTCAGAAATATCTGCTAAGTGAGTCAATTTTGTATGTAAACACTATTTTTGAAACTGTCTGCCGAATGAAGTTGCTGCATTCCTAGCCCTTTTTGGTTTTTTTTGAGACACAGTCTTATAAAGTTGCTGAGGCTGGTTTCCAACTTGCAAACTCCTGCCTTGGCCTCCTGATCACATGGGATTCCACATGTGCACCACCACACCCAGGTGCACACCCAGGTGTGCTCACCTTTCCTTAGGTGTGTGCCCAGCTGGATCTCTTCCTGTGTGACCACCAGCAAACCACATTCTAGGGAATGGACCGAGCTCTTCTGGTGCACACCAACTGCTCCTCCAAGTCCACTCTGCAGGCTTCCCTTGACAATCACAAGTGCTGTGCCACTTGTCATTCTTCTATGGTCCCTCTTGGTCTGTGGGTAACTCCCGGTGTTTCTGGTACAGGGACTGTATCCCCAGTTCTTTTGAGACAGGGTCTCACTAAGTTGCTGAGGCTGGCCTCAAACTCACAATCCTCTTGCCTCAGCTTCCCTAGTCACTGGGTGTGCACCACCATGCCCAGTGGCTAACTCCAGGTTCTGCAAAGCCGCCTATTCCAGGAGGATGCTGGGCTATGCACAAACCACATATGGACCCCCTGTGCAGCTTCCACCCTTTGAGTCAGACAGATGCAAGGAGTGCAGCTGGGTCCACAGCTGGTCTTCCTGCACACTGAGTGTCCTGCAAGTGAACTGTCTAGACAAATTAGTCCCTTCACAAAGCCTAAGTGTTTCTTTCAACTTCCTGTTGATTTATCATCTCAGGTCCTAGACTGGGAGAGCATTACATTCAGCAGCTGGGTGGGCCATTTTCTCTTGTCACATGTTAAACAGGTAAATATGATGCTAATGAGACATGGAATGGACTGATAATTTAAATAATACTTATTCTTAGAAACATCCAAGGCCTTTTTCTAGGTCTTTTTGTTGCTGTTTAAACTGAGGTATACCAGACAGAAATGTTTTCACATCCACATCCAGAACTTTCCTGATATCCCAGAAGCCCACTTGTGCTGCTTTCCCCTATCTAGAGGGTTTAATTTCCAACTCCATGAATCAGCTTTTGAACTTCACATAACCAGAAGCACACTGTTGGCGCTCTTTAGTGTCTGGCTTCCTGAGCTCAAAGATACAATTCCCCATGTAGCTACTAAGGAGGCTGAGAAAAAAATCTCCACATAGCAGGGAGGTGTGTACCTGCTCTCCTGAAGATGGACACTGAACTGATTCCTCTTTTGGGACTTCATAACCTTGCCTGTGTGGACATGCATCGGGCTCTTGGGGGATATGCTAGGATTATTAGATGCTGCTGAGAATGGCCCATTCCTGAAAGCAGGGCACAATGTCCAGGTACTGCACAGCCTTGCCAGTAGGAACCCGGGCCTTCCTGGTGGCTGTTGAGGCAGCAGTTCTGGTTGCCGTGTACTTCCCGATGCTGCAGTGTGCATGCCATGACACCTGGGCCTTGCCATGCTGAGCAGTCAGCAGGATATCCTTCTGGAAGTCTTCAAACTAGCGTGTCTTTCCCAGTCTATGAAATGGGTCTTCACTGTCACTGTAAGAGTGTCCTTTGCTGAACACATTCCTAATCTTGACTGCCTACTCAAAGGACATGAAGATCTCCCACGGTTTCTTCTAGAACATTGCTGCCTTTCTTTTTTTTTTTTGGTACTGGGGATTGAACTTAGGGGCACTTGACCACTGAGCCACATCCCCAGCCCTATTTTGTGTTTTATGTAGAGACAGGGTCTCACTGAGTTGCTTAGCGCCTCACCATTGCTGAGGCTGGCTTTGAACTGGCGATTCTCCTGTCTCAGCCTCCCTAAGTGCTGGGATTACAGGCTTGCGCCACCGCGCCCGGCTCTGCCTTTCTTTTTTTAATCAAATTGTTTACCGTTGCCTTTTGCCATCTGGTAGCATTTTACACACAGGTTTCAATCTTCAGAATACCCTGGATTCAGTAGAAAAACCATTTAAATGAAGTTTGTACAATAGAAACTTCTCGGCAGTCAAAATTCAGACTGTAAAAAAATACATGCACAACATACTTTTCTGAAATCACTAACTTTCAACAAAGCACTGGACTACACAAATGCAGAATGAAGACAGTTTCAATTTCACCAATATTACTTATCATCAAAGGCGTAAAAGCCACCAAACTTCACTAGACACTCTTTACTTTTTGGGGGTTTTGGGGTAGGGGGAAGTGTGGATTGAGCTCAGGGTAACTAGACCACTGAGCCACATCCCCAGCCCTATTTTGTATTTTATTTAGAGACAGAGTTTCGCTGAGCTGCCTGGTGCTTTGCCGTTGCTGAGGCTGGCTTTGAACTCGCGATTCTCCTGTCTTGGCCTCCCCAGCTGCTGGGATTACAGGCTTGAGCCACCGCGCCCAGCTCCCTGTTTACTTTTTAAATAGAAGACAATAAAAAATATTGTCCACGAACAATATCCCAGCTCTACGGCAGGCTTCAGAAAATCTTCAACTTCATGCTTTAATAGTAATGAGAAGAGTAGGATCGAGATCTGGAATGAGACTTGTATCCTCAACGACTATAGTAAGGAGAAGGCGACTGCCTTCTGTAAAGCTGATCCCTGTCTTGAGCAGCTCTGCATCCTCCTCCTCCTCTGCGTCATCTGCTGTAGCAGTCCTCATGCTCATCATGGCCTCAATCACATCCTCTGTCATAATCCTGACAGCCTGAGCTGCCACAGGCTGGTCTCCCCATGTGAATTCCTGGTGTTGGGGTATGTGGTCTTTTTGTTATAGAGAGATCAGCTCTGGTTCTGTGTCCACCATCTCCACTCCACTGGCACACAGAACACTGCTTCTGCCTTTCAGTTCTATCTCCAGGTTCCACTTCAGAGGAATGTGTGTGTGCTGGAAGGTGGGGGTCAAGGTGGTTCTTCTCTCTGTAGATATTCTAAAATGTCAGCAGGATTGACCAAAAAGCCCATCTTATTTTCCTCACTGACTTTTAAAAGGTCTGTTACTGTGGCAATTTCAAGTTTACTTGAAACAGTATGGGGAGGAGGGACAGCTCAGTGGCAGAACATGGGTTTCAACAGTGGTGAGATCGTGGGTTCTGTCTCCAATACCAAAAAATAAAACAAAGCATGGAGGTCTGTCTGTTTCATTAGATTATTGTATATCTGCTATCTTAGTCTTCTACTTCTTTCTTTGTGGAATTTGCCTCAGAGTTAATGTCTGCAAATTAGAATTGATACTTTTTTTCAGATCTAGCTGGTGAACTTCATCATTTGTTTCTCTTCTGATACTAAATCAATCTTTTTAAGGACAATTTGTACTCATTCACTGAGGTATACCACACCATCACTACTCCCTAAAATTTCACACCTGGGTCGTCCTCAGGCACACCAGCTCACACCTTGATACTTTCTTTGTGAATGATCAAACTCTGATGCTTTGCTTCTTGACTCACGATTTCCTGTCACTATGAACTCAAACTGTACAACCATCACATTGTGGGGGTAGTCTTGGCTAGCATGTATCAGAAAGAGGAGTAGGATGCCAAGCAGCAGAAGGCAGGGGCAGAGTGAGCCCCATGGTGGCAGAGACAGATCTTTGCCCAGCTGTGTGTGGCCTGCCCTGAGTGGGAGGTACATGCATGTGTCTTCTTGGACAGCCACCAAGATTAGTTACTTTCTTCTTTAAATGGTCCACATGAAGCACAAATGGAGGCTGTGTCCTACTACGGGGTCCTGGCCATAGATGAAATGACGTTCTGCTTCATATTTAGCCTGAGTCTGTGAGGAACAGGGACCGCCATGTGGACCTGGCAGAGAGCGTCAGTCAACACTGGACTGACCCTCAAGGGCACAGGGAGACTGGGCAGGCCGTGCAGGTGGGAGAGGTGTAGAGCAGAAAAGACACCTGCCACACTCTAGCCACAGGGAATCCTTAACAGTCCACTGGCCACATGATCAGCACCCATCCTCAATCTTGCCAGGTCATAGATCCACCTGCTGCTGCCAGGCAGGCCAACTGGACTGTCTCTTCCTCAGAGAACACTTACATGTCACCTTCCCTGAACCCCCCACAGCTGACCCTCCTCCCTGCCACACGTTATCTTCCCTTTCATGGTAACATGGCTGCGTGCTTCCTTGTTCCAGAACATGAGATGTGTGGCGGCAGGGCAGAAGCAACAATCCAATGTCTGAGACTGAACACGCCAACCACACGCTGCACATGGGAGGCTGGAGCACAAAGGCCCAGCCTGCACCCACCCGCGCGTGTCCTCTGCTTACCTGTCCTTGTACTTGATCACAGCGTCCACGATCTTCTTCATCTTCTTGGTGAGGTTGGGCGGGTTTGGGGAGAGCTTCTCAGCAGGTGGCCGCCCTCGCTTTTTCTGCTTTTTACTCTCGTCATCCTTGTCTCGGCTACGGGTGCTGGTGGTCGGCGTGGAGGAGCCGGCGTCGCTGTCCCGCTTACGTTTCCGAGAAGATTTCTTCTGCCGGACCTCCTCTTCGATCTCCTCCAGCGTGCCCTCCTCGATGGCCTTCAGGGTCAATAGTAGTAAAATAGGACAGCCAGCACCCAGGTTGACAAGAGGAGGCCGCGATGCACACTTGGGGCCCTGGCTAGGGCAGGGAGGAGGCCCCATACCATCACCCTCCCAGAGCGGCTGGCTCAGGGCGCAACACACACAGAGGCTCCTGGCTGGTTTCCAAACAGTGTTCAAGGGCCAGCACTGCCTCCAGCCCCCACTAAAGCCAGGCCTGAAAGATCTAACAGCTCTGTTCTTGGACAGTGAAAGGATCCTATACCTCTGCACTGAGACCAGGAGGGATGTAATTCTAAAATCCTCCCACCTGGACCTGTCACAATTAACAACCCTACTAAATGCATTCCCACCAATTTTTTCAAGCCATGTTAAATTACACATAACATAAAGCTGTTCATTTTAACCACTTTTTTTTTGTACCAGGGATTAAACTCAGGGATACTCGACCACTGAGCCACATCCCCATCCCTATTTTGTGTTTTATGTAGAGAAAGAGTCTCACTGAGTTGCTTAGCGCCTCGCCGTTGCTGAGGCTGGCTTTGAACTCGCAATTCTCCTGTCTCAGCCTCCTTAAGTGCTGGGATTACAGGCATGCACCACCACACTTGGCTTCATTTTAACCATTTTTAAGCACAGAGCTCAACCATCATCATCATCACCTCCAAAGCCCTCCTCTTCCTGTTCCCACACATGCTCCACTGAGCACATTTGAACTGCCCACATGCCATGGTGCTTATTGTGTCGTGGGTATTTTTCCTGTCATTTCCCACAGAATAACTTTTCTATGTCTGCTCAGTCTATCAGGGGACATGTGCCTTACGGTTAATCTTTGCCTGTTCTTTGCATTTAGGTTGCTTGGTTTTTCATTTTTTTGGCATGGAATCCAGGGTCCAGGCATATTAGGCAAGTGCTCAACCACTGAGCTACACCTCCAGACCAAGTTGTTTAACTTTATCTAGTCTAAATAAAGCCATGATTGATAGCTGACTCATTAACACAGATTCCTTGTGGTATACTGTTGAGGCAAAGGACATGAGCCTGAACAACACTGACCTTGAAAGAATCCCTGATTAATTTTCAGTGTTAATAGTTAGCTGAGGTGTTTTATCCCAAGTGATGTAAAGCCAGGTTTCCATGAAATCTTGGAATCAGAAAGGCCCATAGGCCTGGAGAGTGGGTTAGGCAAAGAACAGAACCAGGTGGGGCCCTTGTCCTTGTGGAAGGGAGACAGAAATCAGTGACTACCAGAACCATGTTGACAAGTATGATGAGGTCAGGAAAAAGGGTGAGTTGGGAGCTAGGGTTGTAGTTCAGTTGTGAAGCACTGGGTTTGACCCTCAGCACCATGTAAAAATAAAAAATAAAATAAAGGTATTGTGTTCAGCTACCAAAAAAAAAAAGGGGGGGGGGGCTCCAAGGGTAGCTGGGAGAGCTTCCTGGAGGAGGTGGTAGTTAAGCTGAAAGCTAGAGGGAAGTGGGAGGGAAAGAAGTGGTGCATGCAGCAGGCAGGAAGGACTGAGGCCGCAGGTCCTGCTGCATCCCAGGGAAGAGGAGAGGTCTTTATGTCCTCCCAACTCATACCAGAGGCCTCAGCATGTGACCTTGAAAATGGAGTCTATACAGATGTTATTAGTTCAGGATCAAAATGAATATCAGGACTGGGGCTGTGGCTCAGTGGCAGAGCGCTTGCCTTGCACGCGTGAGGCACTGGGTTCGATCCTCGGCACCACATACAAAATACATAAATAAATAAAATAGAGGTTTTTAAAAAAAGAAGGATTAAAAAAAAAAGAATACCACCTTGCACCAGAGTGGGTCTTAAATCCAATGTTAAGCGTCCTCACTAGAGATGGACGGCAATAAGCAGGGTGACACAGAGGAGGGCATGCCAGGTGGAGGCAGAGAGGAGTACAGTGGGCACAAATCCAAGTGCTGCTGGAGCCACGAGAAGCTGGAAGGGCCAAGGAAAGACCCTCCCCTGTGGCTTTCATGACCTGCCAAGACACTGGTTCCAGACTTGGCGCCAGAACAGTGAGCAAATGCATTTCTGATGTACACAGCTGCCACGGCTAGGGCACCTTACCATAAGAGCGTGGGCAACAACGAAGGAAGCGGGTCGGCTAGGCTGGGTAACAGCCAGAGCGTCTTGAGGGCTTCTGGTACATACGGCACCCAGAGCAGCTGCCAAAAAATGGCACCAATGCTACATGCCCACCAGAGCCTGCTTTCACACCACAAGAAAAGTTTAACTACAAATGAATGATGGCAAAACTATAATACTCTTAGGAAAAGACAAAGGGGTACATCTTTGTGACCCTGAATTTGACAATGGTTTTTACATTTGACACCAAAGCAGAAACAGAAAATAGATGAATGGTAAGTCTAACAAAAAACTTTTATGCTTCAAAGGACAACATGAGCCAGGCATGATGGTGCATGCCTGTAATCCCAGTGACTCAGGAGGCTGAAGTAGTAAGAATCCAAGTTTGAGGCCAGCCTCAACAACTTTGAGGCTCTGTTTCAAAATAAAAAATAGAAAGAACTGGGGATGCGGTTCAGTGGCAAAGCGTCCCTGGGTTCAATCCCCAGTACCAAAAAAAGAAATAGAAAAAGGACAACCATGGAGGTGAAAAGAGAAACCATAGAATGGGAGCAAAGTATGTGCAAAGCGAATCTCCAATAAACAACTCTTAAAACTTAACAGAAAGGCAGCACATTTTAAAAATGTGCGAAGAGGGGCTGAGGTTGTAGCTCGGTGATAAAGCACTTGCCTTGCATCTGTGAAGCACTGGGTTTGATCCTCAGCACCACATAAAAATAAATAAAAACAAAATAAAAATATTGTGCCCAACTATCACTAAAAATATATATATATATATATTTTTGGTACTAGCAATTGAACTCAGGGGCACTTGACCACTGAGCCACATCCCCAGCCCTATTTTGTGTTTTATGTAGAGACAGGGTCTCACTGAGTTGCTTAGCGCCTTGGTAAGGCTGGCTTTGAACTCGTGATTCTCTTGTCTCAGCCTCCCTAAGTGCTACGATTACAGGCTTGCACCACTGCACCCGGCTAACTAAAAAATATTTTTAAAAATGTGCAAAGGGCTTGGTAGCACCATATCAACAACAAAAACAAAAGGCAAAGCATGCAGACAGACACTGTTACACAAAAGATATCAGAATGGCTAATAAGCACATGGAAAGCTACTCCACACCATGAGCCATCAGGGAATCACAAATCAAACCCACAATGGGACATCACTTCACATCTAGAGGACATCAGAATCAAAAGACAGAGTGAGAGCTGGGGTGTATCTCAGTGGCAGAGTGCTTGCCTAGCATGCACAAGGCTCTCTGGGCTTGATCCCCAGCAATGCAAAACAAAACAAAGAAAAGGTGAAATAATATCTGGCCTAGTGGCTCATGCTTTTAATCCCAGCTACTTGTGAGGCTGAGGCAGCCTGGACAACTTAGAGACCCTGTCTCAAAAAATAGAAAGGGCCAGGAATATAGTAGTTGATTGTAAACAGCCCTTGAGTTCCATCGCCAGTACTACCCCTCACCCCAAAAGAGATGAGATAATAACAAGTACTGTTGAGGGTGTGGAGAAAGCACTGCTAGTGGGAATGTAAAATGGTGCAGCCAATTTAGAAAACAGGCTGGGCTTCTGAAGGTCATACACAGAATGACCACTTGTTCCAGCAATGCCATGCCCAGGTGTGCACTAAAGAGACATCAAAACATATGTTCACACAAAATCTTGTTCAGAGATGTTCACACTAGCACTGGGGCTGAAGTTCAGTGGTGAACCGCTTGCCTAGCACATGTGAGGTACTGGGTTTGAACCCAGCACCACATAAAATAAACAACAATATTGTGTCCATCTATAGCTAAACAACAACAAAAACAAAAAACAAAACAGAAAGAAATGTTCAAACTAGCATAATTAAGAACAGTCCCCAAAGGAAAACAACCCTAATGTCCATCAACTAAGGGTGGAGAACCAAAGCACATCCAAATGATAAGAATATTATCCAGCCTTCAAAGAATGAAGCACCCGCTGCATAATGGAAGAGCCTCAAAGACATCACACCAAGAGGAAGAGGCCCAACACCAAAGGACCACATACTGTGTGATTCCATTGATATGAAAGGTCCAGGACAAACAACTCCAGAGAGACAGATCATTAGTGAGTGTCCAGGGCTGAGGAGAACAAAGGAATTAAGGGGAAATAGTGAACGGGAGCAAGGCTTCTTTCTAGAGTGAGGAAAATGCTCTAATGCTGCCTATGATAATGGCTGCCCAACTCTGGGAATCTGTGAAAATTACTGAACTGGATATCCTAAAGGAGTGATTCGTATGATATGTAAATTACATCTCATAACACAAACATCAGCATGTGGTCTAATTTTAAATTAAATTTGAAAGGCACAAAGGCTGCCGCCACATAGGTCTGTGGCTGGGCCTACATCCCTCTTGGTGGGGGTTCCCTTCTTGGCCTTAGAGCACCCTGGGAAGCAAGCAGCCCACTCTAAGTTTTGCCCAGCTTGCTGGGTGGTTCTCACAGCTTCCCACTGTGCAGAGGGCAGCGGGCAGGCTCACAAGTCTGATGATCTGAGCTCCCAGAAGGGGCTGGGGCTGCCTGGCCACACAGCAGGGCTTCAGTGCTCATCCCTGGGTGTGTGCTCAGCACAGCCCAGCCCAGACGCAACTGTAGGGCTAGCCGGGCTCTTACTCATCACCTCTACAGACAGAGCCCCCAAAGTGGTGAGGGTCTGATTTGTCACCATAATAGTGTTGACTCTGACACCAGTCACCTGGCACAGTGTGCCCTAAACTGCGGGAGGTGACTTCAGCAGGACTCAAAGCTCTGACTTAGCCATTTGCAGCTGCTGCTGCAGGGACAGGTGCCATCTGCTGAAATGAGGACTCATGTCATCTCCACAAGCAGCAATGGCCTCAGGCAGTACCAGACAGCTCAGCAGACCTCGGGCTTACAATCTCCTCCTTCCTCAGAGCCAGGGAGAGGCCAGCTGCTGGGGGCAGCCTGCCTGAAGTGGAGCTGCCTGACCCTGCCCCCAGTCAGCACCCCTGCCCACCTCCAGGGCGCCTGCTGACTGATTGATCACCATGCTTGCTCTAGCGACAGGTATTTGGAACACAGGGCCTTGGCAGCATCTGTTCAACCTTATGAAGGGGTAAACCCTCACGCTCCGAGAGCTTGCAAGGGCTGGCATTAGGCTTGGAGCTGCTCAGAGATCACCCGGGCACCCCCTACTTGCAGCAGTGAGGGTCCTGTACCACCTCAGAGGCCCTTTGCTGTTAAGGAAGCAAACAACACAGGAAGGGGCCTCTTGGGTTTGGACCCAGGCTGCACTCTGGTGGCTGTGCCTCCACTCTGTAAGCCCTGCCCAGCACCAGCCTGGGGAAGGCACGGCCCTCTCCAGCATGTACCTTGAGCCACTGCTTCTCTGTCAGGGAGTCGCTGTAGTCCACCTCCTTGCGGTGGCGGGAACCGCGGCCAAACATCTTCTCCTCCTCCTCTTCACAGGTCAGCCGCTCCACCTCGGCGTCATCCTTGATGATCCAGGATGGGAGCTCATCCTCCTCCATCAGGCGCGGCTTCCGCTTAGGGTTGCGGGCCTCCTCGCGCCGGCGGTCCAGGTCCATGCGCTGCAGTGTGCAGGCAGAAGGAGGAGGGAAGTGAGAGAAGCAAAATGAGGGACAGAAGGAGAGGAGGAGAGAGGGAGAGGTCAGCCAAGGGAAGGGCTCCATAGGGCAGGCTCTCGTAGGGGACGCCAGAGGGTCACAGGGCCCACAGGGACCATCACTGGCACAGGAGTTAACACAGCAGCCCTGCCTTTGTAGAGGCTGACCTGGTCTGGCTGCTCTAAGAGACCCCGCTAAAGGGCTCTGGAGAACATGAGAAAGAGGGGAACACAAACGCCAGGAAAGGGGCAAAAAGGGTGGCACATCCACAACAGCCTGGGCGCGAGACATAGGCCTGCTGGAGCCACGGGGATCTCCGCTCCAGCTTTACCCCATCACCCCGGGGCTGGGGCCTGCTGTGAAGGCCCCTGAAGTCCCATGGCCTTGATGGTCTTGGGTCCCTCTGCAAGGGAGCAGAGCCCTCACCAGTGACCAGCAAACAGACTCAGGAGGACAGGCAGGTCTGAGGGTCACACAGCACGAAGGCCAATGTGTGCCCAGCTGTCCCTACAACAAGCTTGGGAGATCACGGATGAACAAGGATGGGTCAACTGTAGCCATGAGCAGGCTACACTGAGAGAAGTCCCCAGGTCCATTTCTGCTGGGGAAACCACCACTGTCATTGAATTTACTGGGGACTGAACCCAAGGACACTACCACTGTGTTACATTCCAGCCCTTTTAGTATTTTATTATGAGACAGAGTCTTGCTCTATTACCCAGCTGGCCTTGAAGTTGTGATCCTCCTCCCTCAGTGTCCCACATAGCTAGGATTACAGGCGTGGGCTATCACATCTGACATCACTGAGACTTTCTGAGTAGTTTTTGGTGTTGGCAGGGTGGGCACATACGCCCGGTAGGGCACCCTGGAGCTGTGTGGGGCAGAACAGCCTCCTCGTGGCAGCATGCAGCGCTCACCATGAACAGGTCAAACTCCTCTTCATGCCGGGCAATCATTTGGTTGACAGTCTCATCGTCAGGCACTTCATCTTCTTCCTACAAGATTGCAAACCTTTAGTCTGACTGTGGAGGGGCTGGGCTGGGCGGCGGCCAGGCTCGGAGGCGAGCAATGGCGATCCGTGGGAAATGAGCTGGCGGTCCCAGTCCGGCTGCGGTGGATGGGGACCCACACAGCAGCGAGAGGCACACACACGCACACGCACACGCACGCTCGGTGGGATCAGGGCCCTTGCTGGCCGTCTCAGCTAAGAAGCCGAGGACTGGATGGGCGTGGAGACTGAACTACCCCTCTCACCTTTAGAGGTGGCTCCTCCAAGTCGGGGTTGACGCCCGCTGGCGGAGGGGCAGTGTGGGCGAAGCTGGCACTGCCGCTGCCCGTGCTGCAGTGTCTGCTCTGTGGATAAATAGAGGACTTCAGTCTCCAGGGCTGTCAATCCGGCGTCTGTCACCAGCAGTTTAGAAAAAAAAAACCACTTCAAAGGGAAAGCAAGTACTCATCCTCTTTCCGCTCAGCCCACACTCCCTTTACTCCAAAGGGATGCAAAAAAAATAAGAGTGCAAAAAAAGGTACAAAAACAAAAATGAAAGCCGCTCATGCGTCCACCACTCACGCTAGGGAGGGAGGGGAGGGTCAGGGTCGGGGCTGGTGCTGTGCTCACCTCGTCCTGCTCCTCGTGCTCCAAGATGGCCTGTAGGAACGCGCGCCGCTCGTGGCTGGACGACTTCTGGTCGAACATGCCTGCCTGGATCACCTTTTGGTCGACGTTGAGCTTATACTTGGCTGCAGCCAGGATCTTCTCCTCCACACTGTTGACCGTGCAGAGGCGCAGCACGCGCACCTCATTCTGCTGCCCGATGCGGTGGGCTCGGTCCTGAGCTTGTAGGTCCTGGGGAGAGAGAGGTGCAAGTCAATTCCAGGCTAGAAGCTGGGTGCGAAGGCAGGGGCTCCTTGATTTTGTGTGTGCCCCCAGCTTCAAGTCTACCCTTCTTTACCAGTAGCAGCGTGAGCCAGAGCTCAGGAATATGACAGCCTGCATCACCCTTCTGGGGGACTAGGTGATGAGCCCAGTTGTAATTTGCTACATTACTGGGACCTGACACATATTCAAGAAGACAGCACCATTTCAGAGGACAACCCCTAAGGGGTTATGTCCCTGGAAGCCTTTGTCATAGATCCAGAGGTCCTCAGCGTGGCCACATAACAACCGAGGCACCACTGAGAGGTCAGAGCTAACACCAGGCAACAATGTAGTAGGGTCTGGTTTGGCTGTGGATCCACATACTTCCATGCTGTGCAGCCCAGGCCTGGGCCTAACCATCTGAGTCAACCTCAGAATTCACCCTGAGGACATGTGGCCCCTCTTCTGATGGCTCTGTACAGAATTCATGAGGGAAGAGGTGTCAGGAGTGTGGCCCAGCAACTGGGCCAGCAGCTCCTGATAAAATGACAGCCGTGGTTGCAAACATTTTTATCATTATCCCTAGAACAAGGAGGCCCAGTGTTTATGGGTAACCGAGATAACATGCTCCTCAAACTGAGGAACACGGGACGGGGAAGAGCATGGTAAAGAGCTGACCTCAATAACCTTGGTAAGTAAAGTTAAAACTGCAGTCCCCTTGTTGACCTGCACACTCTGCTGACCACCTTTCAGGAAACTGGCCAGTCATCAGAATCTGGGCTACATCCGGAACTACATGCCGGACTGATCAGAGGAAAAGAACTCAGGTGGACACCCAGGACATTCACCCAACAGATGGACTAAAGTACTGATCATGCTGGGGCCACCAGGCTGTGAAAGAAGGCACACCTGGACCTCACCAATGGGTGGATTCCATCAATGGGAGTATAAATAGTTCGGCAGAAGCAACCAGAATATGAAGGGGACACTTGCGTGGACACAGAGATCGCAATTCTCAGGGCTGACCTAGCTGGAGGGACCTCACATAAGTGTCCCAAGAGGGATAACAGGGTTTTCCGAGGGCTGGTGATTATACTGGTAAATGGAAATAACACTGGGATTAAGATGTTTTGAAACCACAAAAACTGGGACCATTTGGGAGTTGATGCAATAGTGGAGTAGATGTGTCCTCTGGAGCACAGGTGCCACTGGCTGCTGAACACAAGAGGCATATGCTCCAATGGGAGACACAGTCAAAATCAGCACATCCATGTGTTCATGCACACAGGGGTTGGTAGGTGCTCAGCAAAGAGCAGGATTGGTAGGGAAGGGAAAGAGGCCTCTCTGCCCTGTGTTCCTAGTATTTGCATTGAAAATAAAAAGCAAGAGCATATTACTGTTATAATATATTCAAACTGCTACTTCTATAAAACAGCACGCTCTGGCACCTACTGGCGTGGAGGCCCACAAGGAGTACATGATTAAAAAACAAGAGTTTGCCCCAGATTTTGTTCCACATGGGTCAACCGTGTACACACACAGAACAAGTCTGCAGAGCTGGGCCCCATAACCTGGAGGCTGCGGCCAATAGGACTCGCACTACCTTCTACCTTGTTCTGTTATGCAATTCTAGAAGTTAAAGAAGGTAGGGGGATATGCTGTGTTCCTAACCAGAGGGCAAGGCTGTATCTCCTTTTAGAAACTGGAGGATAAATCTGCTCCCCAATGACTTAGTTGGAGTAGGTGTGGCTCCTGCCAGATCCTGGGACCCACAGAGTGTCAAGAAGGCTGGTGGGCACTAAGACTAGGCGGCCTCTCTAGGCTTCTCGCAGCTCCTCTCCCCTCTCTCACTAGGGCACTGGCAGCTTTTACCTGGTGGGGATTCCAGTCACTGTCGAAAATGATCACAGTGTCAGCTGACTGGAGGTTCAGTCCCAGGCCCCCTGCCCGGGTGCTGAGCAGGAAGATGAAGTACTCGGAGCCAGGCTCATTGAAGGTTTTCAGCAGCATACCCCGGTCCTCTGCCTTTGTGGTTCCTGAGAGGCACAGGAGACAAGGGGGTCAAGCAGGGTGGCTTGGGGCAGAGGTCAGGAGGAGACACAGAGGAACTCCAAAGAGCAGAAGCCATGACCCAGAGGCCACAAAAGCCAAAGCTATACTCTTTCCACAAGTGTGGGAGCTGCAATTAGCCAGTGACTTGCCTGCACAGAACATCACTACCCTATGCCACCTCTCCCATCACAGGAGATAAAAACGGGCTCCATCGGTGCCCTATCTGGCTGCATGTCCATGTGATATGGGTTGTGGGGAGGACCATATGCACTGGCACTAGAGCTCAGGACCCCCCGGCCAGTGCTGTTGATACTACTATACCCTGACACCTCTCTGAGCACCTGCTCTGCTCTATAGGGTGGCAAGAGGCACAGTGGCTAATGCCAAAACTACTTCCCCTAAAAACACTCAAGGTGTCTCAATGTGGCTGGATCGTGGCTGTGGAAATGAGCCAACAGCCAAAGGGCTGGCATGTGCCCTTGACCCTACTGCAACAGGCTCTGCTGACTACGTAATCCCTGTAGGCGAGAGCAGGGGACTTTTACTCTTGAGTGTGTGATGCTGGGGATGGAACCCAGGGCCTTGCGAGGCGAGAGCTCTACCACCGAGCCACACCCCCAGCCCCCTCAGGGAAGCCTCATAAGGGGGACTTGTTTCCCCTCTGGCTGTATTCTGCCCAACCCTAAGCAAAGAGCCAGTACAGATTGCCAGGGACTCTCAAGTAACAGCCCAGGACGTGGATCTTGGGCATCGTGAGCATCTATAGGATGTCTTAAGCTACTCAAGCTGCTGTCAGCTCCAACAAAAGCTGCCCTTGGTGAAGTGAGGAATCATTTTTGTGACATAATGAAAATTAAACACTTCCTGCACAGCACAAAAGCCTGGTATCTACTGTAGCCAAAGCATCTGTCACATGCCACCCTCCCTTGGGCTTCAGATACAAGCATAGCCATCCCAGCTCAGAGAGGAAAATGAGGGCACAGGCCCAACAACCCCCCAGAGGCCAGTTTGTGCCTCAAATTCGCCACCCTCATGGCAAGAGACTCACTTCATTGAGCTCCTTGTCTTCCTCTGCATTTGCAATTAACTTTCTGCCTCTGTGGCTGGGACTATATGAGGTGCTTCAGATGTAATTGTGGCCAAGTTAACAGAAGCACTTGTCCTCTGCAGGGACAGGGATCAGCACTCAGGAGGCTTGGGTTTGGGCCTCAAGAAGATAGGAGAGACAACGTGAAGTGTTGGAGCTGAGTGAGGAGAGATGGAGCCACTTGGGCCTTGCCAGGGTTTTGGTTTTCCTAAAAGCAGTGGGAAGCCAAGGAAAGAACAGGGTGGCAAAGGAGACTAGAAGTCAGATCTGCATTTTGTGATAGTGGCCCTGGAGAGTTCTAAAAAGGGGCTGAAGATCAGGGAGGTGTGCAAGCCGTTTTCTGGGTAAGGGTCCAGAGAGGGGCAGAAAGATCACCAGAGAGGGGCAGAAAGAATGGCCCAGCAAGCACAGGCCTATGGGCTATGAAACAACATTTCTAAAAGATGCTCAGTAAGAACAGGTTTAGGGGTACAGGGGAGGTGCACAAAAGTTTGGGGTTTCCTGTCTTACAACATACCCTCCTCCTGAGCCTTATAAAGGCTCTGAGACCTTGTCAAAGGAAAAAGAAAAGTGTTTAATCTTGCTGGTTTCTTTTTTTGTACTGAGGATTGAACCCAGGGGCATTTAACCACTGAGCCACATCTCTAGCTCTTTTAAAATATTTTATTTAGAGCCGGGCGCGGTGGCTCAAGCCTGTAATCCCAGCACTTTGGGAGGCTGAGACCGGAGGATCGCAAGTTCAAAGCCAGCCTCAGCAACGGTGAGGCGCTAAGCAACTCAGTGAGACCCTGTCTCTACATAAAACACAAAATAGGGCTGGGGATGTGGCTCAGTGGTCGAGTGCCCCTGAGTTCAATTCCTAGTACGAAAAAAAAATTTTTTTCTTTATTTACAGACAGGGTCTCCCTGAATTTCTAAATGCCTTGCTAAGTTGCTGAGACTGAGCAGGAAGTCTTAGCAAGGCATTTAGAAATTGGAAATCCTCCTACCTCAGCCTTGCAAGCCGCTGGGATTACAGGTCTGAGCCACTGTTCCCGGCAATCTCACCCATTTTTCAAGTAAGCCCCGTTTACCTCTCAGGCAAAAAGAGGGTACGGAACTTACTCAAGGCCTTCCCGACCAGTCACAACTGCTGGCCACCTGTTGTGTAGGCCGTGCAGGCATCTCGCCCAGCCTCTTCCTCCTGGGAGTGCTTCCCGGAGGTGAGAGAAAGCAGAAATATTCACAGTGACATGTCTACCAGGGACCACTGGGCACAGGGTCAGGGCCTGGCGCCTCCTAGAGGAAGCTCTTGCTCTTGCCCAGCAGCATCTGCTTCCCTCCCTAAGTGGCTCCTGATTCTAGTACAGTCAAGCCTGATTCTACCTCCAGGCCTGACCAGTGAGTGACAGGGCCACAGCCACCTAGCTACTGTGAAAGTCCAGAGAAAAGCATGTGACTCTAAACAGCTAAAGGAGAGCCAGCCCTGGACTTCTGTGGGGAAAGCTGAGCTGCCTCTCTGTTGGAGACACAGCGCAGATGGGGGAAGCACGAAGGGAAGCCTCAGGATGAAGCCAAGTTAGAGGAGAGTGGAGCCGTGAGCTGGAGAAAGCCCACGTCACATCACTGTTGTACCTGGATCCAACTGAGCCTAAACCCTAGGTCTCAGTTATGCTTTTTACCATATGCATTTACATGGGTTTTTGTTGCTTCCTGCTTAAGCAGGACATCCAGGCACCCCTTCCCCCACTGAACTGCACTGCTATAGTGAAAAGATCACCAGTGTTCAGAGACTCTGTTTGTGATCCTACCAGCACACCTCCAGGGCCAAGCTTCCCAGTTCCAAGCCTGTGGAACTCGGTGTGCTGCTGGGTCCAACGTGGCACTGGAGGCACAAGGCTGGGGTAACCTTCAACAACAAAGCCCCTTAACAAGTCTCTCTTCCACTCACCATCGAGCCTGAGGTATTTAAAGCCACGATATGCAAAGTAATCCTCCATGATCGTCATGAGGGAGGTCATCTGGCAGAACAGCAGCACTTTATGGTTGGTTGCCCGGAGTTTGGGAAGGATTCTATCAAGAAGCTCAAATTTACCGGAGGCTCTGTACAGGTCCAGTCTAAGGCATGGCAGGAGGAGGGGAAGAACATTTAGAATGTTAAAAATGACACCTCTGGGCGTTTTGAAGAACAAGCATGCGTCACATCCCCACACTGGCTCAGGGCACAGAGGTCTTCCCAAGCAGACCTCCTATCAGCTTCAGCAAAGCCACTTCAACCCAATTAAAATAAACTCAGGTCACCCTTGGTCAAGGGCACGTCAGAAGAGTGATCACATCCTTATCATCTAACCTGATTCCTCTGAGAAAGAAAGTATGATTTGTAATAAGGCAGAGACAGGAAGTGGGGACCAGGGCTACTCCCAGAAACCCAGGCCTTATCTCCCTTCCTGTAAAGAACCTTCAGGAATAAATGCTCACATTGGAGAGTGCCCACACCCTGCCAGACTTAGAACTGGGGCTTCTCTCACTCCCTCCAGTCCACAGCCCCTGGATTTACAGATGTGGAAACTGAAGATGGCCGGCAGGAAAGTGTGACCCAGCATGTGTGGGACTTCATGATGCAATGTGATGAAAAAACACAACAAAACTACTTTGTCCTTTCATTAAGTGCTCCTATTCTGAAACTGCTTTAGTATTCCAAGGTCATAAAAAGGACTTGTAGCAAGTGAAACTCTAGAGATAGCATCCATGTCCAATATCAGGGACTTCAAGAAGTGTGGCCTAGCCACATGCAGTGGCACAAGCCTGTAATCCCAGCAGCTCAGGAGGCTGAAGGTAGGAGGATAATGAGTTCAAAGCCAGCCTCAGCAATTTTGTGAGGCTCTAACCAACTTGGCGAGACGTCTTTCAAAATAAAATATATAAAAACGAGCTGGGGACATGGCTCAGTGATTAAGCACTCCTGGGTTCAATCTAAAAAGTGTGGCCTGTGCTTTTACAAAGAATGCTACAGAAAACACATTCACATGGTACAGAAATATGTCTGTATTAGTGGATTATGTGTAGACTCAGATATTAAGAAAGCTATCCAAGCCGGGCGCAGTGGCTCAAGCCTGTAATCCCAGCACTTAGGGAGGCTGAGACAGGAGAATCGCGAGTTCAAAGCCAGCCTCAGCAATGGCGAGGCGCTAATTAAGCACCTCAGCGAGACCCTGTCTCTACATAAAACACAAAATAGGTCTGGGGATGTGGCTCAGTAGTTGAGTACCCCTGAGTTCAATCCCAGTACCCAAAAAAAAAAAGAAAGCAACTATCCAGGCTGACAGAGCGTGGAGTGGCAGAACAGGGTCTGGAAGCCAGCCTGCCTCAGGAATCTTGCCTTTTGGGGTGAGTGGTGGTCAACTCTCAGAGTATACAAGATCACTACCCTTTTCTTTAGGTTCCTCTGTTTTCTAAATGTTCAGCCTTAGAAATTGGACAAAAGTAACAATTGCAATAGAGACAAATGAAAGAGAAAGCAAATGCTTCCACATGGACAACCAGCCCGCCCTACACAGTTGGGAAGTTTCTCACCCCTGGACGATGCCACCGGTGAACCCCAAATGCTCAGAAAAGGATTCCTGCAATGGAATAAGAAATGGGTCAGTGCTGGGACAGGCACAGACCATCCAGTCCCACCCCACGGTCCAGGCCTTTGCTGTAAAAGGATGGAGCCTTCATATCAGGCACTTAGCAATGGCCCACAGCAGCATGAGGACCAAGACAAGGATGCCAAACACTGCTTCATCACACCAAACCCAACTCTCATGCAGCTCTAACGGAAAAAAAAAAGAAGTAATATATGACATCTTTTGGTCACCCACATGAATGCAAGAGGACAGTGTATATCCAAGACTATCCTGGAATAGAACTCCAGGGATGCTTGTAGTGGGCACCAGGGATCTTCAACAACCCTGAACTTTAAGCCAAGAAACAAGGACACATGTATACATTTAAGGAACAATAATCCAGACTTTCAAAGAGTACTAAGCCTTTCAAAAGGTTCTGGTCTACACCCTTGATTGAATGAGAATGCTGCTCTTGTGTCCTCCTCAAGGAAAAGGCCAGGATGCCAAAGAGCAGATGTGGCACCACTCCTGGGGCTCATCCCCACAGAGGAGTCTCAGGGTATTTCTGATGGAGGGGTTTTAGGAAGTTTTATTTCTCTCACATAAATATGTGAGTTCTGGGCTGGGGATGTAGCTCAGTTGGTAGAGTGCTTGCCTTGCACGCTCAAGGTCTTGGTTCAATCTCCAGCACCACAAAAACAAACAAAAAATATTTGGGCTCCTTAAAATAAGCATACATGAAACCGGGCGCAGTGGCGCAAGCCTGTAATCCCAGCACTTAGGGAGGCTGAGACAGGATAATCATGAGTTCAAAGCCAGCCTCAGCCATGGTGAGGTGCTAAGCAACTCAGTGAGACCCTGTCTCTACATAAAACACAAAATAGGGCTGGGGATGTGGCTCAGTGGTCAAGTGCCCCTGAGTTCAATCCTCAGTACCAAAAAAAAAAAAAAAAAAAAAGAATTTGCAAAAAGAAAACTGACAGATAGACATGCATTGCCTATTCAAAATACTAAGAACTTCAAAGTCATCCAAGGGCCAGGCTGTGGCTCAGTGGTGGAGCACTTGCCTAGCATGTGTGAGGAACTGAGTTTGATTCTCAGCACCACACATAAATAAAGGTTCTTCAATAACTAAAAAAAAAAATTTATTAAAAAAAAAAAAAGGTCATTTGAGACAAGTCACCTAGCTCGACCTAGAAGTCAGCCCACACTGGTGTCTCTCGGCCCACCCAGCATAAGGATGGGGGCCTTTGGAGGGAACTACTGCCAACAAGCTCTGGATACACTGGGCCTGCTCTCTCTGGGGCTGGAGGCGTGGCACACGGGGCTTACTTCAATGTGCTGGAACATGTACGGGTGGTTGCAGATCTTCCTCAGCTGCATGATGGTGTTCATCAGGGTCTTGGTGCCACCTTTGCCCTAGGGAGGCAGATTAAAAGGTCAAAACCAGGTCTGACCTCTGGGGTAGGTGGAGCGGGTGTGCAGAACGGCAGAAGGCCTCTGGGGAAGCTGGGGGTTGAGGCTTGTGGCACAGCAACCAGGAGTGCACAGTTCACGTGAAGACCCAGAGGCCGTGAGTGGCACTGGGGGACGCAGAGACCACCTGGCACACTGTAGGGTTAGGGTAGGAAGATGCCAGCAGGATCAAACTGAATGAACGCAAATGCTTTGCAATACCAGCTCTGTCCTGGGTGTTGCGGGGAGCCACTGGAGGAGTCCCTGAGGCTACAGAGTGGAGGGAAGGCTCAAAGTGGCAGGGTGGGTGCCCTGGGCTGAGAAGAAAACCAAGATGCACACTGCTGTACTAGCTCAAAGAAAGGGCCTGAGCAAGCATGGAGCGGGAGCAACTGGGAGTCAGGACCCTGGCAGAGATACTGCGCATAGGATCGAGGGACCTGGTAGGAGGGGCCTGGGACCCTCAGAGTGGTCCTAGAGAGCGAGCTCACCTGACCCTACTCTTTACCACTGTGTGCCCGCCCGAAGTAACTTCATAACAAGGAGGGGGAACAACTCACTAGAATATTCAAACCCTACTGGGGTTCGCATGGGCCCCACACTGCCAAGGAAGGAGCCAGTGTCTCAAAAGTGTCCCCCAAATAAACCACTGGTACTTATAACTATTTCAATACCCTTGGGACCACCTGGCCTTGCTGGGAACAATCAAGGCTAAGGAGGCGAGAACCACACAGGTTAGCACAAAGTCCACCCCTGAACACCAGGCTGCCTCTGCCCCACACTCCTGGAATACCCAGATGAGAAGAGGGAACCCCAGAGCCAACCTTCTTGTCCTTCTCAGAGCCGTCAGTCAGTAGCACCCCCTTAGCTTGCATGTGCCGGTAAAGCACGCGCTGCAGAGCAGACATGTCGCACTTGATGACATACTCCACCTGCGGGCAAATGGTGAGCTCAGAGGAGCTGCAGCCCAACACCCGACCCCTTTCTGGACCCAACTCTGTCTCCAAGTCCTGCTGGAAGCCCCCGAAACCTCAGGACATGAGCTCTGATGAAGGGACAAGGGAGTGATGGTGAGGAGCCCCTGAGGCTGGGGGACAAGGGAGACGAGTAAAGACAGGGAGATTCTGGGCAAGAAAGGGCAACATGGCTACATTCTGGAGGGCTCTCCAATCAGCCAGGAAATAAAGGGCAAGGCTGACTGGGGTGTGTGGGGTGGGCGAGTCAATGTGGCCAGGGAGAGAGACCAAGAACCAGAGTCATCCCAAACTGGAGGCCTACAGCCTCCTGCTATGGACAGAGAAGTGAAGATTCATGCAGGCATCAACACTGACAAGAAGAGGAACTGAGGCTCTTACTAGCGGGGGGAGAGGGAGGGTGGAAATGGGGGCAGAGGTGTTAGCTGCCATCCCCAGGTTGGATGGAACAGGGCCAGGATCTGGACCTTAAGGAGCACCCAGAGTACACTCATCCTTAGGAAAGCTGATGGCATGCTGCGGCAAGGCAGCTTCTCCTAGGCAGAACTTACCTTCTCAGGCAACTGAGCCTCAACTTCCTTCTTGAGCCGCCGAAGCAGGAAGGGCCGCAACACTTTGTGGAGACGACGAATGATAAGGATGGTTTCCTCCTCATTCAGGTCCACCTGGAGCCCCCACGAACACAATTTAAATGTTATCTCCAAGAGGTGAGGTAAGGCCAGACTGCTCTGAGATTTCAGGGGCAAGAAGAGCACCCTCCTTCTTGGTGTATCTGAAGAATCTGCTGCCCATAGAATTCTTGGGATGGAACCAAGGGCTCTAGGAGACCACGCTCTGCATGTTCCCTCCAAAAATGTGGCATCCTGCTGAATGGCTTCCCTGAGGGTAACGTAAGCTGTGTATCTACAAACCTAAAAGCATATACAAACTAAAACAAGACAGCGCTGGAGGGGGCTGAGCACACAGAAAACTAACTGCAGAATTCCCAGCGAGGGCTCTGTCCCTGGGGGACCCCAAGCCCTCTCTCTCTCAGGCTGAGGAGACCCAAGTGAAATAAATACTGCTTTCCCAGTTGCCTGCTCCTTGGCCAAAAAATTTTTAATCACATGAGATCAAATGCATTCAGGGTCCTATGGCCATAGACAAATTTTTTTAAAAAGAAAAAAAAAATAAGAAGAAAATATAAATAAAGCCTGAACTTTTCTTGTCAATCCCTGGTCATCCCTTCGTAGAACTGCTCTGCTTAAAAAGAAATGAAACTGCAGAATCTAGTCCTGGGTCTGGGGAGTGGGAGGGGGTCCTGGGCCTGATGATGGTGGTTCCTTCATCGTAAGGACCCGGAAAAGGCCTTGCTGTGCTAGAAAGAATGGGGACCGAGAGACCAGTAAAGGCCCTTCTGTAAACAGGACACATCTACAGAAAGATGGCCAATGGGAAGAGTGGCAGGGCCAAGTGCCAGGGGCTGCAGCACTAATGCTAACCTCTCTAAATCCTGCCCATGTCTGCAGGCAGGGTCTGGTCACTTAACCCATCTCAACAGGAGGACACAGAAGCCATCCCAAAAATATGTCGAGCCCCAAAAGCACAAGGTGCTGTGGACTCTGTGCTCAGAGCTAGCTTGGGGACATGTATCAACCACGAAGACTGGCCCCTCACAGCCAATGTGCCACTGTGTGGCCTTCAGACTGATCATACCACCCATGGTACCCAGCCATTTCAACAATGGCCACAACATTAATTGAAAGCAACATACAACAGAGCCCAACCACAGGTGCCTTCACCAAGACCTTGTAGGTCCTCCTGCCCTTGGGGTGAATTGTGAACTCCCTGAAGTGACCAACAGGATGCAGTCCTTTACACCCTGAAGGTCCAGGGCCATCTCAGGCCCACATAAACTCCTAGGACTTTTCTCCTGATCTGTCCATCTCTGCCTGGACCCTTGAGGCTCCTCTGGCCTTAGGGCCCAGGGGCAGTGCGTTGTGAGGATACTCAATGCACACTGATCCTGGGAGCCAGCTGAGCCAGGATGATCCATGCAGGTGTGGCCAGGTGCATCATGGCCACCATTTCCCACCCTGCCATGTGGCTGACCAGCCACACCTACCTTTTCCCCTGTCATGGCAAAGGGAGCATTAAACCACTGCTCAAAAGTACTGCAGCTCTTGAAGATGGTGGGCAGCAGGAAGTTGAGCAGCGCCCAGAGCTCGGGGAGCTTGTTCTGCAACGGCGTGCCTGTCAGCAACAGACGCCGAGGGGCCACATAGTGCGTGTTGAGGACCTGTGTCAGCTTACAGTGATGGTTCTTCATGCGGTGGCCTTCATCCACGATCATGTACTTCCAGCGGATCTGCAGGTCAGAGCACAGGTGGTCAGGGGAACAGCAAGGCTGCTCTGGAGGACCTCATGCTGGAGACAGAGGCAATGGTCACACCAACCAGGAAGGCCCCAGAGGGGAGAGTTCCTGAAACCACGGCATTACACTGCCCTGTTCCATGTAAGAGTCACACAACACAGGCTGTAGGATGCAGACAGGGAGGTGAGCCTCTCTCTGATGCACCGTCAGTTAGAAGCAAGTTGTAGGACAGTATTCTGGTTTTCCAAAAAATATATATATATGCTAGGGTTTCACACATAGAAAATGCCCAGGTAACACATTTCACTGATCAGTAAGTCCTCCTGGGGCATGGGTTGTGTGGCAAGGCTGGTGACAGGTCTATTTCAATGAGCAGGCCATACTTCAAAAGGCAGCCAAGGGCCCAGGGAGGTTGGATTTTGAGGTGCTCCAGAGCTCTTGGTTACCTGGGCACTCCCCAGAGTCTGTAGGTGATTCTTTCAGATGGGCTCGACACAGTGTGAAACCACAAGCAGGAGCTCTGGGGTGTTTCAGGTTACGTCTCTGCGCACCACAATGAGCCCAGCTTCCACCTCTCTACAATGGGAATCATGCAGGCCTCCTAAGGATACTGTGAGGCCTGAGGAAGGCAGCACATGTCAGGTCAGGGTACACAAGGGCAGTGCTGATCCGGGGTACAGCAGCCTCACTAATTCCAGCCATGGCAGATAAGCAGGACTTTCAGAGTCTTGTTCCTGGGCTCAAGATGGGCCTAGCTTTGTACCATGTCAGAAGGGAAGACAAGTGGGAGAGGCACCACAGTACAGGCTGAAGGGCAAGATTCTGCACACAGACACCCAATTCCCAGGGCCTCAGTTTCCTCATCTGTCAGCCCGGTGAGGAAATGGCCTCAATACCACCATTACCACCATACAATGAAAAGTATGGTAACAGCAAACCCCTCTTGTATCCTTGGGTCCAGAACTCTCCACTTGGCACTAACTACACAGGTGGTCAGCAGTGAGAGCTGCTGCACCCTCTTCAGCTGAAGCTTCCCAGATGGGGGGAGCTATAGCAGGAATGGAACAGTGTCTGTCCACACCTGGACCATGGCACATGCTCAGTAATTCAGCAATGGCCAGGCTGGAGCCACCTTCAGTCACATCATCCAAGAAGCTCCCAGCCGTGAATGGTCCCCAATGAACACCCCAACACAAAGGCCCAAGGCTGACAGGCCACCAGCACCTCAGCCTGAGTTCTCAGCCACCATTCACTTCCTCAGACCCTTGCTGTCTCACAGTCTGTGGTGAGGGGCATGGGCCCCTGGGAGGGGAAATTGAGGCTGCTGAAGATGGGGAGACAAGGCCGGTCTATCCTCGGCCCAACTGGGACACACAGGCAGGTCAGGAGACACTATGTGAAAAGCATCCTCAGGCAGACGCCCAGAGCTGAGCTAGTCCACATGTTCTGAGGACAGCCCAGCCCTTGGACCAGACCTAGGACCAGCCTTGAGATGGTCAGAAAGGCAAAGCCATGGTCACCTCCTACACGCACAGGGTAGCTGTCTTCTGATGTGTGTACAGATGAGTCACTGAGAAGACCCTTGCAAGGGGCTCTGGGGAACACACACACACGATAGCATGGATCAGGCGGCGGCAGCAGCTTCCCAGCAGCCCGGGACCCCTGGGGCTGATGGGTTTTAGGCAGAACACACTACCTTGGCGAGGATATGCTTGTCTTTGATGATGTACTCATAAGTTGTCAGCAAGACGTTGAACTTCCCACTGCGGAGCTGGGGGACGAAAGCCCGTCTTGCTGCTGGAGAGCCCTGCGGGGACAGGACACACACACACGTCAGCCTCACAGGCAATGCAAGTGAGTGGGGCACCTCAGCAGGGAGGAGGGCTTGTTCTCGCCAGTGGTGGCATGCAAAGGTGGTGGCGGGTAAGGCACTAGTTGGTGCTGACTTTGATGTGCACGGCACCAACTACAGGTAGAGGACAGCACAGTATGCGGCCCCAAGACAGACAAGGCCTTTGTCCAGGATCATATTCTAGACACACTGAGCTTCACGACCACCTAAGCTCTTGCCTATAAAGCTACCCACGGTCCCCCAAAGCCAACAGCTGCTGTCCTCCCTAGGCCCTCAAACACAAAGTGCTCTCTGTCAAGCTTCAAACCTGCTGACAGCCTCACAGCAGAGGATGAAGAAACTGAGCCTCGGAGATCTGCAACAAGGGCAGCTGGTGCTAAGAAGGCCTGGCACTGGGCCCACAGCACCTTATGTACCCTGTCACCATGAAAGCCTCCAGCAAAGCATCGATGACTGCCGTGTTTTGATGTATACCACGTGAAAATCACGTTCCACAAGATGAGTTCATAAAAAACTTGATTTTTAACAATATGCATTTATGCCACCAAATAAGTGACCTCAATTCTGTGATATTATGACCCTGTATATATAAAATTAGAAAATGCACATAAAAATCCTGTACCATTAGTGTGCATGGATGTGCCTATTTTCTACTCCCCTCCCCCACTCTTGCCCACGTCCCCTTATGAGTCACAGGAAACCTCTGCAGGCTGTCACGTACCTTGTAGGACACCTTCACCACGGAGGGGGCCCACTTGTCAAATTCGTATGCCCAGTTTGACAGCGTCCTGATGGTACAAGGAAGGGACAGTCAAGTTCCGCGTTGCTCAGCAACATCAGGGTTGACATGGTCATGGCTCCAGAGATGGCAGGGTTAACTGTGTGTCACCCAGCAGCTGAGTACGGGAAGGAGGACCAGAGAACACTCGGAGGCCCCTTCCTCTGGGGCCCCAAGGAGGCAGCTGGGCAGAGAAGAGGAAGGCACCCAGGTGGTAGGATCAGAAGCACTCCAACTGGTGATGGGGACAGGGGTAGCCGCTGCTCGGGTGAGACAAGCCAGGATGAACCTGGATGGGAGACCTGGAGGCTAGCCCTTTGGGAATATGCCATACACTGGGGATCTGATGCCAGGAAAACCATAGGGCCTCTTAGACTGGGGTCTCAAGCTCAGGACCATGCTAGTGATTGTGCTGTGGACACCTGGGAAGGCGGGAGACACTGAGGATTCTTTTTGCCATCTCTGAATGAAAATAGCACTATTGACGTTTCCTGACAGTGAGAGAATACAGACCAGGAGGGGCTGAGGCTGTGGCTCAGTGGTAGAGAGCCTGCCTCTCATGTGTGAGGCATGGGGTTCGATCCTCAGCACCACATTAAAAATAAATAAAATAAAGATATTGTGTCCCTCTACAACTAAAAAAAAAAACTTAAAAAAAAAAAAAAAAAAAAAAAGAATACAGACCATGAGCAGAAGCCTGGTCATGCTAGGGGGAAGGGCAGCTGGAGCAGCAGGGATAGGGCAGGAGCAAGAATTTGAGGCTGCGCCTCTTGAACAACCTAGGCCAGATGAGGACAAGAGGAAGAGGAAGAGATGCCCGAAGACACAGGAGGATGTGGGGCAGACGAAACGTGGTGGAGGGATTGGCAAGGGCCCACTTCCTGGAGGGAGCACACTCAGGAGAGTATGAAGGCAATGTCAGGCCAGGATCACAGGAGCAGGGTTCTGGGAGAAAGGCCAAGACATGAGGTTTTGGTAATGGAAGGAAACCACTCGGAACATCTAGACCAGGTGATTTATAAAGACCAGACTCACAGATGAATAGTAGAGATGATCAAGTCTCCCTTGGTACCTCCCTCTAAGCACCTCCACCACTGAGGATGGTGTTCAGTCCACCACAAACTCACACCTCCCAGGCTCCCTAGCAGCCACAGTCATCGGAGTGGGCATAGTCCTAACCAATGAGATGAAGCCAAACTGCTGGGGTGAAAGGTAGGAAGCAGGTAGACTGGTAACATCTGATAGTGTTTAGGTGCCAAAAGCTACTGTTGTCCTTTGCCCTGCCTATCAGCCTAGGAATTCAGATGAGATGGTAGAGGCAGTATAGCCATCTTACAACCATGAGGCAAGGAACCTGCAGGGAAGAGTTACTGTCTAAGGATGAGAGCAGAAAACTTCAGGAACCTGAGCATGTGATGGCGTCCTGGAGCTGCCAGACCAGCCCCAGATAGCCTTGGCTTGCAACTCCCCTTAGGATCAGCAACACCTCCCTGGTTCAGTCACAGAAGTCCTATTTCTATAACAAGAAGCAACAGGAGACAGTCGAGGGACAGAGAGAGAAATTGAGAGCCAAAGCCCAAGATCTGCAGTAGGGAGGGCTAGAGCCACTGCGTCATGAAAGGAACTGAGAAGACAGGCTGGAATGACAATAGTCCAAGGCAAGGCAAGTGGTTCATGGCAGAGAGCAGTCAAGTCCCAATGGATAGAATGGGACAGCTAGATGCCACAACACCGAAACACTCGCTGAGGCACGGTAGCTCTTCTGTCCTGAAAGACAGGTGCTGGAAAGAGTGGATGCTTGTCTGGGTGGGGCATGGGGACAAAAGGCCACTGGGACACAACTTCACTGAGGTCAGTATGGTAAGGAGCTAACCCCAACAAAGGTAATGGGGTAATGAGGTTTTAACTGCAATCTGAGCTTGGAGACAAAGGGAAAAGTTCCAAAGCATACAGCACTCCAGCAAGGAAGCAACTTCTCTAGGGGTGATTTGTTCTGTAACTGCTGTCTGCAGCCACTGGGAACGGATGTGTCAGCAAGGAAGGAGAGTTAGCAGATCAGGTTAAGTGGAAAATAGATGCATGACCTGCGTTTAGGTCAACACAGCTGAAGATCACAGAGAAGCCACTAAAGACACTGTGTGCTTAGGGGTTAGTACAGACTCGGACTTCCTAGAGCTGTCCACTCTGACGGCCTGGAAGCAATGACAACTCAAAAACAACAGGCACATCTGGAACCCAGGGCTTTGCACATTCTATCAAAGTGTTCTACCACCAAGGTCCAGCTTGTGGTTTCTAAAACCATCCTCCTATTGGAGAAGGCAGGGTCCTGTGGAGAATGGGCAGGGCCAGGGTTGTAGCTCAGTTGTAGAGCACTTGCCTGGCACAGGTGAGACACTGGGTCCAAACCTCAGCATCACATTGAAGTAAAATAAAGGTATCGTGTCCATGGAGAAGGGGCCAATTCCAGGAAATGGAGAGATAAGCCTCAATTATCTCTAAACCACCACAATGAGGGGCCTGTCAAAGTAACAATTATGTCCCCGAGAGCTCCCAGTGGCTATAGCTGGAAAGAACAGAAAAACCAAAGAAATATACCAGTAATGGTGTATACTCCAATGTTAATATACCCACCAAGTTAAATACCCACCAGTCCTTGCTGATGTAAATAGAAGATTAAGTACTACATGGGGGAGAATTCCAAATAATGTCCACAGCCCACCACTCAGAGGGAAGGAGGTGCACTCCACAGTCTAGTGTGTGGGCAGAGCTTAGGAACATTTTTGCAAAGAATACAGTGTGAAAGTTGGGGAAAAAGAGTAACTTCATAGCAAGCCATGTGATCAACCTGCCTTAGCCAGGTGGTCATGTTGAAGATCAGCAGTGACAAAGCAAGCTGACAGTGTGTAGCTTTGAAAGAATGAGTTAAAGAAGGGCGTTTCGCCTCTGAGGTCTTCTGCCTAAAAGTCAGTCCTTGTCCAATCTCACACACACACACAAAAAAGGCAAGAGGGAGACCCAAGACTGAAGATCATTCTACAAAACACCTGACCAGTCTTCCAAACTGTCACACTGGGTGGGCTGGAGGTGCACCTCACTGGAGGACGCTTGCCCAACATGAACAGGGCTCCAGGTTCCATTCGCAGTACTAGAAGAAAAACCGAAAACAAAGCCAGGTGCAGTGGCACATGCCTGTAATCCCAGCACTTTGGGAGGCTGAGATAGGAGGATGGCCGAGTTCAAAGCCAGCCTCATCAATGGTGAGGCACTAAGCAACTCAGTGAGACCCTGTCTCTACATAAAACACAAAATAGGGCTGGGGATGTGGCTCAGTGGTCGAGTGCCCCTGAGTTCAATCCCCAGTACCCAAAATAACAAAAACCAAAAACCAAAAACAAACTCTCAGGTCATCAAAACCTATGTCTAGTTGGAGGAACAGTCAAGGATCTGGAGGTTAAGGTGACAGCTAAACGTAATGTGGGATCCTGGTAAAGAAATGAACAATGGGGGAAATATTGGTGAGCTCCAAATAAAGTCCATAGTTTATTTAGCAATAATGTGCTAGCACTGGCTCCACAGTCCTGGCAACAGGGCAGAGGGGAGGGAAGATGTGATCCCCAGCAGGAGAAACCAGGTGAGAGGACACTGGAGCTGGCAACTTCTCCGTAAATCTGAAACTACTATAAACAAACCCTATAACAAAATGACAGGCTTGAATCGGCTGGAGACTCTCAGGCCAAACCCAGGACAATTTAAGCAACAAACAAATAATAATAGTATCCATGAGCACATTCTACTATAAAAAAACTGAGCAGCCAAATAAATGAGAGGAGGGACCGCACTTTTAACTGCAGAATTCCAACTAATACACTGAGAGGAATGATGGAAACACATGATTATGAATTTAGCAACTCCTGTGTAATGATCATTTCAAGCAAGGCTCACCCACTGGTGACTGCAATTTTTGGGAAAAGAGAAGTGGGATATTCACACAATCTGAGTGCCACCCACAAGATACTAATTACAAAGAGAAACACATTGGTTTACGCAGGGAAACCCACAGGCACTTCATAACCGAGAAACTAAGATGACCCTCCCATGACGGAGTGCTTCATGGCTTGTGCCTTCAGCTACCAAGCACTGAACGGGGCACAGCATCACAACAGGTCTTGCTAGACAAACTCAGACGGCCAGCCTCTCAGATGCCTGCCCGGGATTCAGATGTGTCAATCTTGTGAAGGACAAAGATGGCCTAGAGAATGCTGACTCCAAGCTAAAGTGGCCTGTGAGCATCTGGTTGGGCTTAGGGGGCTGTGCTCCAGGGCCCAGTCAGGTAAATGCAAAGGCCTGGCCAACTGGAGCAGACCATACCATGTCAGGGATTGGTTTAGAGCCAGATGTTTGACCCTAGCTGGCCAATGAGAAATATCCTATGCCTTCTGGAAAAGGTCTAAGGCAAACTCTTTTTTTTGGTACTGGAGATTGAACTCAGGTTCACTCGACCACTGAGCCACATCCCCAGCTCTATTTTGTGTTTTATGTAGAGACAGGGTCTCACTGAGTTGCTTAGTGCCTTGCTGTTGCTGAGGCTGGCTTTGAACTCGCGATCCTCCTGTCTCAGCCTCCCTAAGTGCTGGGATTACAGGCTTGCGCCACCGTGCCCAGCTTACGGCAAACCCTTTTTGTGGCAGGTGCCAAAGTAGGAAGAGGGATGGATGTCCAGGGTGGCTAGCAGGCTCTCAGTCTGTTGGAGGGAAGACACCAGGGAAGATAAGAGATGACAAGTGACACACACACCCAGATAGTTGCTCTGTACCCAGATCCAATCATACCTGAGTGTCTGTGATATGTGGGACAAACTGGGATGTGGCTAAAAGGGCTCTGAGACCCCAGGGCAGGGCACACTGGATAACAAGGGAGTAGAAACAGCATTTGCTCAACAGAGCCACAGATAGACACTCTACTCTTTAATGGCAAGCTTTTGTCTTCTGCAACTCCCAGGTATGCAAATGCCTGGTTGTGGGCACAAAGGAGACATTAAAAACATTTTGTGGAAGCTGCCCTAGGGGATGGATGGACAGAAGCCCTTCCACTAGCCCCTGGAAGCCAGAGGCAGGCTGGTGAGAACTGACTTATGGCCTTCATCAGTCATATACTGAAGTTCTCTAATACCCAATCCTCAAAATGTGACCATATTTGGAGACATGGTCCTTAGTGGGAATGATGTGAAAATGATGAGGTCAAAGGGTAGGCCTGATCCAATAGAAACATCCTTATAAATTTATCTTGTTTAAGCTGGCCAGTCTGTGGAACTGTTAGAGCAGCCTAGCAGACTCAGCAGGGGCGTCTAAGGGAAGTCTGACTGCAGGCGTCAGGAACGGGCTCACTTACGAGAGAGGCACTATGATGAGGAAGGGCCCGTTGATGCGCTTGTGCTCCATGAGGTACGTGATGAGCGCAATGGTCTGGATGGTTTTCCCCAAACCCATCTCATCAGCCAGGATGCCATTCAGGTTGTTGTTGTACAAGGACACCAGCCACTCCAAGCCCTTGATCTGCAGGAACAGAAATGGCCACCATACAACTGAGACCCTAGTCAGATTCCAAGGCACTACTGGGCACAAGACCCACACAGACCACAATCCATCCATAGCCACCCGATTAAGAACATTGCTCTGGACCAACCCAGTCATTCTTGCTTGGTCTAATTCTTAGCAATGTTTTCTGTGAAATCACAGGGTGGCTGTGCATTTCAGTAATATATATATATATAAAATTTCTACTTTGTAAGGGTACAGTTTTTAGCTTAATAATAAATTAGCATGTATGAGGGCCTAGGTTCCATCACCAGCACCACAAAAAAATGAAGATTCTCATGCACATTAGAACAGTTCATTTCTAACCCTTTTGATGTCCATCTGACACTGACTCAAGCAGCACACCTGGAGAAAACTGCCCACACCGTGTGATTTTTTAAATTCCAGAAACGATTAGGGCTTCATGGGCACATGGTGATGACTCTATCGCATAACCAGTGAATAACAAAACAATGTGTTGAGATGACCTAAGAGCTTTCTGAAACTCAGGAGCTTTCAAAAATACAGGCATCAAAGTGAACACTGCTTTTACACAAAATACAAAATTATGAAGGAAAATTTTTAAGTTATTCCCAAATGATTAAGGAAGAAAGTTCTGGCTAATTTGCAATCCTTTTGGTTACAGTGGCCTCTGAAAAATTCCCACTGGAATCTGCCTCTTTGGAAGCTGATATGAGCATGTAAGATCTGAGAATTCTCTTATGAAAAGTCACAGAATAGAGATTATAACCAAACAAAATCAGGGAGACTTTGGCTGGAGTTAGGCCAGTTGCCTCCTGGGACCTTACAGATGAAGAAGAGATGTGGAGCCATGGAAAAAGGACTTGTAGGAGGGCCTACTCTCTTGCTGCAACAAAAAAGGGTTAAGTCCACGGCTGCTAGCTCCTGACTCTGAGCTTCTTGCCCTACCCAGAACTCCAGGTGACATGGACAGAGACAGTCATGGTGAGTTCCAGTCCTGATGCGGCCACTCCTGAGCTGTGAGATTTTGAGCTATCCTATAGTTCTGTGTCCTCCTCACCACCGTAACACATTAAGGAGAAATGGGGCCTACACTGTAGGCCTATCAAGGGATTTAGAAACCCAGAATGATAAAAGTATTCTAATTTTACCTATATGGATCAGGCACCCAAAAAATTGTTTACTGCAGCTTGATTTCCTCCTGGCAGCTAACCTAACAGACGATGTCTGCTTTATAGAGGAGGAAATTGCAGCTCAGAAGGGAAGAGAGGCCAGGCACAGCGGTGCACACCTATCATCCCAGACTTAGGATGCTGAGGCACGAGGATCCCAAGTTCAAGACCAGCCTCACCCACTTAGCAAGACCCTGCCTCAAGATAAAAAATAAAAAGGCATAGGGATGTAGCTCAGTGGTAAAGCGCCCCTGGGTTCAAGGTTCAATCCTTCATTGGATTAAAAAAAAAAGGAGGGCGGGGTGGCTCAAAAACAAAAGTGAAATGTGAACTCAGGTCTGAGCACACGGACACCTACAACCTCTATCAAGGCAGTCATGCTGTGTGGCCTCCCCGCCTCCTCCATCCTCACCTGGTACTGTTTGAGGACACCGTTGACCATAAGCGCCGACTGCTTGTCCACTCTCTCAGTGACAGCGTGGGCCACTGCATAATAGGATTGCAGGCCACGAGCCAGGGCCTGGGACACACCATACTCATCATCAACGTCTTGCTTGGCATTCCTAGGAGCAAGACGGAAGCTCCATGAGGACATGTTCCTATTTGTGGCAATGTGCTGCTGAAGCGATCTGTGTTGAAGTAGCCCTTTCTGTCCAATGACCTGTGGCCTAAACTAGAAGATACGAAGATGTGCGACCAACAGCCTGAGGACAGGAAGGGCAGCCAACACACTCCCAGGAGGACCAGAGACTGGGTGCTGTGGGGCCCCGTCCTTCCTTTGTAGCCCAGGAATGCTATTAACTGTCACATTAGGGAAAGCAACATGGCCACTACTGAGAACCTAGCTCATCGTGTGGTTCATCTATTACACCGAAAGCTCCTGGAACCTCCAGGGAAATAAACTGCACACTGAACAGCTTGACACAAAATCATAACCATTTCAGTTTGGCAATTTGTGGATCCAATCTGAATTCTTACCTTTTAAAAAAAGTGATTTATAATCAACTATATTTATTTACATCACACATATATTTAGATATGTGTGATCTATCTCCCGTCATTTCATTTTATGCTGTGCTTTCTGTTTTTATGTTCTTAGGAATCATTCACAGTGAGCTGTGTTTTCTTACTTAGTGGTTGTTTCTTCCCCCAATATACTTTTCCTGTTGACATCAATGTACATGGTGAGAATTCCTTATGCAAATGTTCAAGACCAAAAAGTATGTGAGATTTGGGAATTTTTCAGATTTTGTAATATTATCATAGAGTAACTGATCGAGCATCCACAATTTGAATATCTGAAATTCCAAATGTCTTGAAACTTTCTGAATGTGGAATATTTTCAATTTTCATATTAGGGATGCTCAACCTACAATCTTTTTCTGTTCTACCAGTGACCTTCATAACTTTCATGTACATAAGACCCTCGATCTGCTACATCTTTGTAATGGTCTCCATAACCTCCTTATCATACTCGATGATGAAATCAGCACATTAATTATAATTACACTTGAAGAGCAGAAGTTAAGAACCTAAGTGCCCACAGGGGAAAGACTACAATACAGCTATTTGTTACATTCAGCTATGGAAGACAGTGGGGACCCTCCCTGTACAAAGACACAGGACTGTATACAGGAGAGGTGATTTGGTGAGACTTGCCCCAGTATGACCGCGATACATGTGTACAAATGAAAAGAAAACACATTTTCTTTTGAATGGAGCTAATCTTTCTGGAAGATGACACAGGGAATGCTAGAAACAAGCCTCCTTCAGTGAGGAAATGGTGAAGAGTGCTGGGTAAGTGCTGATAACTGAGCAACTTTCTGTTAGCCAACCTACTGTGTACCTCACAGCTTATGATGAACCATATGAATGCATTTTCTATACCCAATCCTATACAAATAAACAAAATCTGCAGTAAACAAATTTGGTCTGTTTGTGGTCCCTTGTGGCTAGTGATGGAGCAGTGGGAATCCCATCTAGGTAAAGTTGGGAACTCCAGCTGCTTCTGCTAGTACCACCTTACAGGAAGCTAGAGGGAGAGGTGTGACAGGATCCCTTACTCAATGATGTGCCGGGCATCCACCTCAGAGACATCATCACTATCTGGGTCTGGAATCTTCTTCTTCTCCTCAACAGGCAGGGTGGGAGGTTGCGCTGGCTGTGGCTGCTCTTCCTCCTCCTCCTACCAAGAGACAAGCTCATTGTTACCCTAGTTCATCCCAGAGGTGGGGTGCAAGGCTCCCAAGAGGAAGAGGTTTTGGAAGCAAATGATATTCTTTACAACCGCCACTCCCTCTTCCTGTCCCGGAATGGGTCATGCCTCTTACTTAACTAATCAGTAAATTATTTTAGTTTTCTTGATTCTACACACTTCTTTAAAAGGGTACCTCAGGGTATTCTGTACTCTTGTTGCTACTTAAAGCAGACAACATATCTCCCCAAACCCCATTAGATAATGGACATTTCAACTTTATTTGTTGCCTGACCTACTCAAGTAGTTTTTCAGTGGATTCTCTTGGATTCCCTAGGTTTTAAATATTTCATAGCCAACTTTCTACACCTCATAATTTATTTCCAGGTTTACAGACATGGCAAATGTCTAAAATATGACTAACAATTCTAGTGACACCAGAGAACCTACTAAGAGGTTTTCTGTGAACTTGTAAACTAAGTGGGAGTACTGGGTCTCCTTAAAGGGCTTTTCTGAATTTACTAAACAGGCGATACTGGGACTTCACATAACAGATTAATAAAAGACACAGAAACACATTTCCCAGCATTGAACCATTCTCATATTCCTGTATAAAATCATTTAATACAATAGTGGATTATTTTCCTTATCTGTAATGAAACCGTTAGAGTTTTAAAATAAGTATCTGCAGTTAATCTGTTTAATAATTCCAATTAAAGAACAGCAAGATATTCTGTGAATCATGCAAAATGGTTTTCCAAATCATTTAAAATAAATGGTTGACAATGCTAACATGTGGGGCAAAGAACTGTGCCCGGCACCGACTTATCCAAACTAACAACATGAGGACTGGAATTTAAACAGGGAAGGGACTTCTGGTTAAATCCAAGAGGGGCGAGCAAACTTTTCCCCAAAAGGCAAAATTAAAGTTGGACAAAATTGGCAAAGTGACTATTTTAAAGGTCTGGGAGTACTGCTGAGTTGGGAAAAGGAGAGTGGGAGTTACAGCACTGTGACTTGGGACCACTTCTGACTCTCCCATGTCCTCTTGCTGGCAAGGGCAGGACTCGAGGTCTAGCAGCTGTGGCTGAGAGGGTTCAGTCATAGGGTAGCAGCAATGGCACTGCCCACATGGAGCGGCAACGACGGAGGAGGTGAGGCTCTCAATGTAGCGAAAGAAAGCACATTACTGGCAGGACTGTACACAAATGCAGAGGAGACAAGACAGGGTCCTACAACAGGTACTAGCCAGCGTGGATGGGAAAGCGGTCCCATTTGGGAATGTGTTCTGCTACATGCTGATCCTTTGAAAGGACACAGGCTTTCTGACTTAAAGCATTTGAGAACAATTTCTACCCCAAACACTCACATCATGACCAGTAAATAACAACGAAACACAAACCACTCCTAGAGGCCACGACTTCTAAAAAGGAGAAAACAAAAAATAAACTAAACAGAGACTTTGGATGGAGCACACGTCATGAGGGAAACATTTCGCAGAATTAGTTCACAAGTAACTAAACAGAAAAAATACCACCACAGCCCTCACAAAGGTTGGAAGTCGGAATCCACTGTGGCTAAAATAAACTTCAAAAAGACAGGGAAAAAACAAAAAAAGCAGTGAACTGAACCTTTGTTCACAGATGTTGGAATTAGCATAAAAGTCTTCAAAGCAGCTACTAATATAAATGTCTAAAGCTATTACACACATGTTCAAAGAACTAAAAGAAATGGGGCTGGGGTTGTGGCGCAGTGGTAGCGTGCTCGCCTAGCACGCGGGAGGCACTGGGTTCGATCCTCAGCACCACATAAAAATAAAATAAAGATATTCTGTCCACCTATAACTAAAAAATAAGTATTTAAAAAAAAAAAAACTAAAAGAAATGATGTTTAAGCACAATGAGTCAAAAAATACAGACAATAGATAGAAAATAAATTATAAACTCCTCAAATTTGATGAAAAACAAAACTACCCCAAAAATAAGTTAACCAAACACCAAAAAGAATAAACACAAAAAGAGAGTTCTGCAGTCAAACTACTAAGAGTCAAAGACAAACTAAATCTAGAAAGGAGAACAAGAAAAACAAAGTATCTCATAATAAAGAGGAACAACAATGTAATTTGTAGTGGCAAAATTTTTATCAGAAACAAATGGCTGGCAAGTACTGGAATAACATGTTCTAAGTGCTGAAAGAAAAAAGGTGACACCGGAAGTTCTATGTCCAGCTAAACTATGCTTCCACAACGCAGACAACAGAATGCATCCCAGCTTAACAAAATGGGAGAACATGCTGCTATCAAATAGCCTCATGGGAAACACAAAAACAAAACAACTAGAATTAGTCTTTCAAATAGAAAGGACATGATAGTATAGTGTGGTTGAAATTCACTGGAAGAAATAGCACCATAAGTGGTAATAATGTTTTCCATTATTTCTTCTCAACTAACATCTTTAAAATTCACAAGAATGCATAAGCACTGGCTGTAAGACGGTACATATGACAAAACAGCAAAGGGAGGAAGGTGAGCTGCATTACAGCAAAATTTCTATACTTCATCAGAACTGAGTATTAATTTCAAGAAAAATGTGATAAATTAAGGTGCATATTATAATTGCAGAGTGACCATAAAGTAATTCTTTTTTTTTTAATTAAATTTTTTTTTTATAGACATGTTTTATTTATTTATTTATACGTGGTGCTGAGGATCGAACCCAGGGCCTCCCGCATGCGAGGCAAGCGCTCTACCGCTGAGCTACAATCCCAGCCCCCCATAAAGTAATTCTTAAAACCATTGTAAAAATTAAAATTTACAGAAGAAGTAAGTTATTACACTAAAACTATTTAACACACATACATAAATGACAGTTAAGGGAAGCGGAGGAATAAAAACAGGAGACAGAGAAAAGAAATGACAGATGTTAACATCATATGAATAGCTGTATCACATGTTAATGGTCTAAAATTAACTCAGTCGAAAGGCAGGGTAGGGTGGCACATGCCTGTAATCACAGCAGCTCAGGAGGCTGAGGCAGGAGGAGTCCAAGTTCAAAGCCAGCCTTAGCAACTTAGCAACACCCTGTCTCAAAATAAAAATTAAAAGGGCAGGGGATGTAGCTGAGTAGTTAAGCACCCCTGGGTTCAATCCCTGGTATGGCGTGGGGGAGCGGGCAATTACTGCCACGTAACACTATTTTAACCAGTTGTATTTTTTTTTAATTCAAAGAAACAAAGAGAAAATTTAACAAATGCAAAAAACATGCTATACAAACAAAAACAAAAAAAAAAACTAGAGTGACTACACCAATATAAGACAGAATAGACTTTAACCTAAGAAATATCATTAGGAGATGGGCGTGGTGGCGCGCACCTGTAATCCCAGCACTTCGGGAGGCTGAGACAAGAGAACACTGCGTTCAAAGCCAGCCTCAGCAATGGTGAGGCGCTAAGCAACTCAGTGAGACCCTGTCTCTACATAAAAAACACAAAATAGGGCTGGGGATGTGGCTCAATGGTCGAGTACCCCTGAGTTCAATCCCTGGTACATATATATATATAAAATCATTAGGGACATAATGATGATAAAAGGTTAAATAGAACAGGAAGATAAAACAATTACTAAGTATACACACACCTATCAACACAGTATCAAAATACATGGAACAAAAGTTGGGCACAGTAGCACACATCTGTATTCCAGCTTTTTCAGAGGACAGTGCAGGCAAGATCATCTCTAATGTTAAACAGAAAGGGCTGGGGGGTATAGCTCAGTGATAGCATATGTGAGATTCTGGGTTCAATCCCCAGTCAAAAAGAAAAAGAACAAAAGTGACATGATTAAATAAATCAATTTTTCAACAAAAATTCTTGGAGCCAGGTACTGTGGAACATGCCCATAATCCTAGCAACTCAGGAGGCTGAGGCAGGAGGATCACAAGTCTGTGGTTAGCCTTAGCAACTCAGGAAGAACCTGTTTCAAGTTAAAAATTTTTTTAGAGCTCTAAAATTTTTTTAGAGCTGAGGATGTGCATCAGTGGTAGAGTTATTGCCTAGCATATGTGAGGCTCTGGGCCCAATGTCCAGCACAACCAAAAAAAGAAAAAAAAAATCAAATTAGATAAATAAAAATGAAAAATTTCTAGGAAAATGAAATTTATAATGGTTCACAATGGACTCAATAAACAGAACATCTGGAAAGAATCTGTAACAAATAATTGAAAGAATGATTAAAAATCTCGTAACATGGGGCTGGGGTTATGGTGCAGTGGTAGTGTGCTTGCCTAGCACACGTGAGGCACTGGGTTCGATCCTTAGCACCACATAAAAATAAAATGAAGATATTCTGTTCACCTACAACTAAAAAATAAATATTAAAAAAAAAATCTTAGCTGGGCACGGTGGCGCAAGCCTGTAATCCCAGCACTTAGGGAGGCTGAGACAGGAGAATTGTGAGTTCAAAACCAGCCTCAGCAATGGCGAGGCACTAAGCAACTCAGTGAGACCCTGTCTCTACATAAACACAAAATAGGGCTGGAGATGTGGCTCAGTGGTCGAATGCCCCTGAGTTCAATCTCCAGTACCAAAAAAAAAAATCTTACAGCAGCCGGGCATGGTGGCACATACCTATAATCCCAGCAACTCAGGAGGCTGCAGAAAAACGATCTCACGTTTGAAGCCAGCCTTGGCAACTCACAGAGACCCTAAGCAACATAGCAAACCCCTATCAAAATAAAAAATCAAAACGGCTGGGATGTGGCTCAGTGGTTAAGCACCCTTGGGTTCAATCCTTGGTTTCAAAAAAAAGAGAAAAGAAAAAACTTAACTGCAATGAAAAGATCAGGCCTAAACTGGGCACATGGTGCACGGCTATAATCCCAGCACTTTGGGAGGCTGAGACTGGAGAATCCAAGTTCAAAGGCAGCCTCAGCAACAGTGAGGTGCTAAGCAACTCAGTGAGACCCTGTCTCTACATAAAACACAAAATAGGGCCGGGGATGTGGCTCAGTGGTCGAGTGCCCCTGAATTCAATCCCTGGTGCCCCTTCCTCCCAAAAAAAGATTAGGCCTAAAGAAATTCACTAGTAAACCCAATCAATTGTAAGAACAATGCCTGTTCTCACAAAAAATTCTTTCAGAAAACAGAGGAAGAGGGAATATTTACCAAACCATTTCATGAAGCCAATATTAACCTAAAATCAAAGACAGTCAAAAACATAATGATAGAAGAAAACAACAGCAACGCAGGGCTGGGAGTATGTATCACCCAGGGGTAAAACACTTGCCTCTAGCATGTGCGAGGCCCTGCGTTCACCCCCAAAAAGGCAAAAACAGAAAAACAAAAAACTTTCCTAAATATAGATCCAAAAACTTCAACAAAATACAGTCAACACAGCAACATATATGATTACAATATGTATGACTATATACTATGACAAACTGGAATGCACAGTTGGTTGAATGCTCAGAAATTAATTAAACCAATAAAGCATTCTAACAGCTAAAGCCTCCCCAAAACCTCCCAAACCCATGATATTAATAAATACTCTAAAACAAGGAAACTGGAATGTCTCAGTGGTAGTATGCTTGCTTGCTCGTCATGTGTGAGGCCTTGGATTCGATCCCTACCACTGCAAAAAGAGAGAGAGAGAGAGAGAGAGAGAGAAATCTGGCACCCGTTCATGGACAAAAGATTCTCAATAAATGACAAACAGAAGAGAACTTGCCTAATAAAGAACGTCTATGAAAAACTTACCACTAACATCAGTAGTGGCAGACTGAACACATTACCCCTAAAATGGAAATGGCAGAAAAGATTTCTGCTCTCATGGTTTTTATTCCACACTGCACCAGAGGACTTACCAAGACCAATAAGACAACAGAAAGAAGAAAAACTTTATTCAATGACAACATACTCCTGCGTGTGAAAACACTAAAGAAACCACATCCACATCAGGAAAAAAGTGAAAGCTTAAAATTCAGAAAATCGTGCTATTTATAACAGCATCAAAAAGAATAAAACATATAAAACTATATTTTGAAAAAGTGACAAAATCATATACTTTGCATACAGAAATTAAAGATGACCTAAACAGCCAGGCACAGTGGCGTACATCTATAATCCCAGAGACTCAGGAGGCTGAGGCAGGAAGATGGCCAGTTCACAGCCAGCCTCAGCAACTTTACGAAGCCCTGTCTCTAAACAAAATACAAAAAAAGGCTGGGGATGTGGCTCAGTGGTTCAATCCCTGGTACAAAAAAAAAAAACAAAAACGATGATCTAAAGATCTAAACAGAAAGAAAGCCATTCAATGCTCACACACTGGAAGGCTCAACATCACTGTTAAGTAGGGCTGATGGTGCAGCACAGTGGTAGAGGCCTTGTCCAGCATGAATGAGGCCCTGGGTTCCATCCCTAGCACCAGAGTGTGGGATTGGCATGGTAGTTAATAATTTGTTAAAACCAAGACATAGTGGCACAATTCTGTAATCTCAGTGAACAGGGAGGGAGGCTGAGGCAGGAGGACTGTATGTTTGAGCCCAGTCTGCGCAACTTATTGAGGCCCTGTCTCAAAATATTAGGATTGAAGATGTAGCTCACTGGGACAATGGTCCTGGGTTCAATCCTGTGTATCATAAAAAAATAAAAATTTTAGGGCTGGAATTGTAGCTCAGTGGTAGAGCACTTGCCTAGCATGTGTGACATACTGGGTTCGATTCTCAGCACCACATATAAAAAATAAAAAATAAATAAAGGTCCATTGACCCCCAAAATATTTTTAAATTGTTTTTTTTAAATATTAGAAAGAGCTGGGCCTGCCGGAACATGCCTATAATCCTAGCACTTTGGGAAGGTGAGATGGGAGAATTGTGAGTTCAAAGCCAGCCTCAGCAACGGCGAGGCTCTAAGCAACTCAGTGAGACCCTGTCTCTACATAAAACACAAAATAGGGCTGGGGATGTAGCTCAGTGGTCGAGTACCCCTGAGTTCAATCCCTGGCACCAAAATAAATAAATAAATAGATAAATATTAGAAAGTTTGTAAGTTATATATGGGATCAAAGATGAAGATCTACAATATATAAGACTTACAACTCAATAAGATGACAACCCAATTAAAAATGAGCAAACAATCTGAACAGACTTCTATCAAAGGAGATATATGAATGGTACAGGTGTGCACATGAAAAAATACTGAACACCATTAGTTACTAGGAAAATGCAAATTAAAATCATAATGAAAAACCACCACAAACTCACTGGAATGGCTATAACCAAAATGACACACAATACCAAGTGCTGGTGAGGACATGGAAGAACAGGAACCTGTGAAATGGTATAGCCACTTGGTACAACAGTTTGGCAGTTTCTTAAAAAGGTAAACATAAACTTACCATATGACCCAGCAATTCCACTCCCAGGTATCTACCCAAGAGAAATGAAAACATATGTCCACACAGAGACATGTTTGCAAATGTTCACAGCAACATTATTCATAATAGCAAAAAGAACGAAAATACAACTGTCCATCAATGGGTATATGGATAAACAAGCGGTAATATCCATTCGATGGAACGTACGACTAAGCAATATAAAGAAAAATGAGTTCTTGACACTTACAATGACATGGACACACCTCAAATTATGCTACATAAGAAAAAGCCCAATGCTAAGGACCACATGTTGTTATGACTCTATTTATAGGAAATGTCCACAAAAGACAAATGTATAGAAACAAAGCAGATCAGTGGCATCCTGAGGCTAAGGAGGGAACAGGAGCTAAATGCCAAAAGGCTAGAGTTTTTGGGTGTAATGGCAATGTATTAAAACTGGTGTGTAGTGACCGCACAACTATAAATTTATGAAGAAACACTTCTAATGGGTACATTTTGTAGTAAGTCATGTATCAATAATATTAAAAATTCATAACAAAATGTTATTGACCTAAGCCTTACTAGAATATATTTTAAAAATCTGAACATGTGACAGGTGGCTCTCAGAAGACTGCAGTGAATATAAAAATAGACTATATCAATTTTTAAGTAGCACAAGGCAATGGGAAAGGGATATAATAAATGGCACACTAATTGACTTAATACTCAGAGTTGGGGGAAATTAGAGTTCTACCGCATACCCTATAGCTGATAAATTACAGATAACCTGAGGAGGAAAACAAAAACTAAATAAGGAAAGATGAAAGCAGGACCAGCCAAAAGAAATGTGTGATGAACATGGAGCTGGCTTCAGGGACCAAATATATATATAGTGCATAGAATTCATAGTTAAAACACACTCACAGCTGATTAGAAATGAACAAGCAAAGCAGACCATTCACAGAGCAGGTACGTTGAGTGAGCACTTGAACTGTGGCTATTGCAATAAATGAGTTTAAATGTTATATAATGATTAATTTAATTTCAAATGGAAATAGTCAATGTGGTGGGAAGGTACCGCATGGGTCAGGACAGATCTAAAGCATCAAGTTTCAGCTGAGCTGGGGCCTCAGCTGCTCCCCCTCGCCCCAACCAGGGGAAGGTCACGGCGCACAGGGTGACAGACGCACACAGAGTGGAAGGTCCTACTACTGAGAGTTGAGGATCTTGAAAGCCAGGAAATGGACTCTTACCTCTTCCTCTTCTTCTGAGCCACTTTCCTCACTGTCGGATCTTGGAGCTACCTCATACCTAGAAAAAAATAGTGTTTTAATATAAAACCTCCTCATAACTTGCAGAATTCACTTTCCCTGAAAATGGTATCCAAATGCAAGCAAAATCACCCTAGCTACCAATGCCTGGAAGGGAGCTATGTGTTGCCTTAGGAACACATAGCTGGCTGCATCTGGAATGCAAAGTCTAACTCACCCTGGGTTCATCTCAAGCCAGGCCTCCAGCTGCCCAGCCTTTGGTGCATCTGTGCCTGTGAGGATCTTCCCACTCTCCACGTGGATGACTTTCACAGGAAGGTCACTCATCTGGCTGGTCTCATCCAGAGGCTGAAAGAGAATTTACCCACATGACCTGTGCTTCCCTGGGCTCCATCCCTGAGGCACCCAGAGGGAACAGGACTAATTGTGCCCAACAGAGAAAAAAATCTCCCAACCCCACGCCCAGAAAAGGCTGGAGAAACATGGCCACTGGTAGAGAAAATGGGCTAATTATACAGTCAGCCCCCTGTGGCCACAGGTTCTGTATTCAACCAACCCATATTTGGATGGAAAATATTTTAAATACTTTCTAAAATTTTTGTTTCTAAGCCAGGCATGGTGGCACACACCTGTAATCCTAGTGACTCAGGAGGCTGAGGCAGTAGGATCCCAAGACTGAAACCAGCCTCAGCAACTTGGTGAGGCCCTAAGCAACTTAAGAAGACTCTATCTCAAAATGAAAAATCAAAAGGGCTGGAGATGTGGTTTAGGGGTGAAGCACCCTTGGATTCAATTCCTAGTATCAAAAAATAAAAATAAAAACATAATCAATAAATAGAAATGTTGTTCAGCCAGGTGTGGTGATACATGCCTATGATCCCAAGAACTTGGGAGGTTAAGACAAGAAGATCAAGTTTGAGGCCAGCCTCAGCAACTTGTGAGGCCCTAAGCAACTTAATGAGACTCTGTCTCAAAATAAAAAAATAAAATAAAAAGGTTGGAAATGTAGCTCGCGGTAGAGTGTCCCTGGGTTCAATCCCCAGTACCAATAAATAAACAAACAAATAAACAAATTTCCCCATAGTAACAAAGATAGAATTCCTCATTTTAAGATGATAACTTTAGATGAATGCTTTCTTCCTTTTCAGTTCCTCCTTATTTCCCAAAGAAAACTTCCAGGGTAAGAATGAAGCTCTTGGTACACCTGTTTTTTAAAATGCTGCCCTTATTGTCCACACCATCTGTATTCCGGGGGGATATTCATCTCCATGCACATGAAACACTCACCCAGAGCAGCCCGCCTCGTAGGGCGACAGCAACGCTCTGCTGCAGCCATCAGCTCTGCTGACCGACAATCAGGAACTCTGAATACTGAATGTGTCAAAATTCTGACCGATGTGCCCTGGGGAGTGGCTTAGCCATGTCAATTTTTTAAAAAATATTTATTTTTTTAGTTGTAGGTGGACAGAATATCTTTATTCTATTTTTATGTGGTGCTGAGGATCGAACCCAGTGCCTCCTGCGTGCTAGGGGAGCACGCTACCACTGCGCCATAACCCCATCCCCTAGCCATGTCAATTTTTTAAAGCTATCTAGACTGACTGGAAAGTACAGCGAAGGCTGAGAACAAGGAAAATCCCCACGCAGCATCCTGGGACAGACGTGAACAGAGGAAATGCCACAGCGACAACTCAACAGAACTCTTTCCCTTTGTATGAGTTTTTCCTTTAATTCCCCCAAATGTCGTTAGGATCAAGGCTTTATGTTACAGGAACATGCCAGCTCACATTCGTCCAGAACAATTCAATATAACAATTCAGGTGAAATCACTTCAAAGAATTTTGTCTTTGGTAACTCATAACAGCCACTCACTGCTGAGAACTCTGGCCTGTAGAAAAAACATGCATCTGCTAAAGACTCAATTTTGTCTCCTCAAAATCACTAACACCAAGGCAACAAACAGTGGTGGGAGATGGAGCCCGTTGGCCATAATCAAGTTGGATAAAATCATGAATGCAAAGTTCTCATGATGGGATTAGTACTCTTGTATGTGACACCAAGGGATAGGGGCCATAACTTGGTGGTGAGACATGCTTTGCATACACCAGGCCCTGGGATTCATTCCCCACACCAGGGAAGGGAAAAAAAAAAAAGAAGGTACAACTGGGTGTGGTGTCAAGATACTTGGGAGGCTGAGGCAGGGGGTCATTTAAGCCCACAAATTCAAGACCAGCCTGGGAAACACAGAAACATCCTGCCTCTGGAAAAGAACACACACACACCAGAGATTTCTCCCACTCCCCCATCCCACACCACAATTCCCATGTGAGCATAGCAATGGCTACCCATAATCTAGGAAAGGAGCACTTACTAACAATTAGCAACGTGGACACCCTGATCTTTATTCCTAGACTCTAGAACTGTGAGAAAATAAATGCTGCTGTGTAATCCACCAGTCTATCCCACTTTACTATGGCAGCACGAGCAGACCATGACAGCATGGAAATGTAATGGACAAGCCAGGTGCAGTGCTGCACACATGAAGTCCCAGCCACTCAGGAGCTAAGGCAGGAGATCATAAACTCAAGGCCGCCCTGGGCAGCACATACAGACTGTCTCAAAAAATAAAAAGACAAAAAAATTAAATACAAAAACCATAACAGACAATGACACCAATACACAAATGTGCAACAGGACGGAAGGAGGCAGCTGAAACACTCACCCTGCCACGGGGAAAGCTGAGCACCATGTGGTGCAGGACAGTGCAAAGCAGCATCTTTGCAACAGTTACAAACTGAAAAACACCTTTTAAAAAGCTATTAATCTGAAAGACCAACAAAATTCAAAAACACATACACATTAAAACAAAAATAGAGAGGCAGGTGTGTTGACACACATCAGTAACCCCAGCTACTCAGGAGGATGATCAAGAGTTCCAGGTCCAGGAGCTGGGGTTATGGCGCAGTGGTACCGTGCTTGCCTAGCATGCGGGAGGCACTGGGTTTGATCCTCAGCACCACATAAAAATAAAATAAAGATATCCTGTCCACCTACAACTAAAAAATAAATATTAAAAAAAAAAAAAAGAGAGTTCCAGGTCCAGTCTGGGCAACACAGCAAGACCCTGTCTCAAAATTTGAAAGACACGAAAACTAAAAGTACATGCCTTAATATGGTGAGTTACCCAAAACACCTCCTAAATGAAAAAAAGGCTATGTCTATATCACCAGCCTATTAGAGAGCTTGTTTCATGTGATCTTTTTTTTTCCTACTGTATGCCATTCAATTAAGTATGACAGGACAACATTCAATTAAGCAGGTGGCAGTCATCTAACAGGGAACTTCAGAAAGGACAAGGTAAGCTAGGCATGGTGGTGCACACCTGAAATCCCAGTGCCTCAAGAGGCTGAGGCTGGAGAGTTGGTTCAAACCCCAGGACCAAGAAAAAAGAAAAAAAAAAAAAATGAACAAGGTAAAAGCACATGAAGTGACTTGAAAAGACTTCTCAGGTACAATTCTGGACAGAAATCAGAAACATTCAGTGGGCCATCCACAGGAAGGGTCTTGGGCAGCTGCAGTGTAGCTCAGTGGAAGAGCATGTTCTCCGTATGGAGGAGGTCCTGGATACAATTCCCAGCACAAGAAAAAGAAAGGCAGGCATGGAAAGGAAAAACACAGCAAGCAAACACCCCAACATCACAGCATGGTTTCCCTGTGGGAAGGACAGAGGGGGATGGGAAATGCTTCCTTTGTTCATCACTTCATATATATATATTTTTCATCCCAAATGAGCACACGGAATGAGAATGGTTGCCTTCAGGAGGCAGGTAATTATCACATGGAAAAGATGGGCAAGTGGGGATAGTGACCCCTCTTCAACTGAGCCACTTGATATTGTCTGACTTCTGCAACCATGTCCTAAATAAATAAATAAATACAACCAATAAGAATGGAGGAAACCACACTAATGGGGTCACAAGGGAAGAATTACTCTAAGTAACTTTTCAAAATTGCATCTAGAACATATACTCTCAGGCTGAAGAATCATAAGCAAACACTAATGCTAGCTGGGAGACTTCTTCATAGGGCTATGGGTTAATAGGTTTTCTATGTATCCTAGAACTTAATAAATAAGTGTATCACTTAGTAAATAAGTATATCCTTATTTCTAAAATCATCAACCTGATTTTAGAATGAGAGGGTGATGGAAAGAAATAAGCCTAAGGAATGGGATTAGGACTGTACACACCAGGGCGATGCCAACATTTTTTTTTTTAATTTTTTTTTTTTAGTTGTAGATGGACAGAGTGTCTTTATTTTATTGCTCTGTATGTGGTGCTGAGGGTCGAACCCAGGGCCTCAGGCATGCGAGGCAAGCGCTCTACCGCTGAGCTACAGCCCCAGCCCAGTGCCAACATTTGTAATGCACACGTGGCAATGCAACGACACACACACACCGTTCCCTGCGTCTAGCTGCCGAGAGGACCCAGCAGCCATGACAGCACTAGCAATGAGCACACCCAAAATGAGATTTAAATTCCTTTCTTCTCTAATAAAATGACCAGGACTCCAAGAGGAGACTGACTCAGGGCATGGGCAGTGACAGCAGCTAAGTCAGATAAGGAGGAAGCACACAAAGAATGATGCAGACATGTCCAAAGAACACAGGAGCCAATGCGAAGGGGCTCACACTGGCCCAGACCAAATAGTCAAAGTGAGTAACAGTAAAGATTATGACCTATAAACCTAACAAGGGCTGGGGATAGGGCTCAGGTAAACCGCTTGTTGAGCATATGCAAAGCCCTAGATTTGATCCTAGCACCTCGCCACAAAAAAATGATGTTGAGGGGCTGGGGTTATGGCGCAGTGATAGCGTGCTCGCCTAGCACGCAGGAGGCACTGGGTTCGATCCTCAGCACCACATAAAAATAAAATAAAGCTATTGTGTCCACCTACAACTAAAAAATAAATATTTAAAAAAAAAATGATGTTGATGATAATGAAATCTAAAAAACAAAATACAAATCCATAAGCCTATATATACCAGGGGTTGTCAGACTATGGCCCCCAGACCAAATGAGAGTGAAGATATAGCTTTATTTATGGAAAAAGGCAACTAACGAATGCACAGAAATGATGGGGTAACTTTCACTGCAAAAACCCATACATACAAAAAGAACCCCGGGGGGGCTGGGATTGTGGCTCAGTGGTAGAGTGCTTGCCTTGCATGCGTGAGGCCCTGGGTTCGATCCTCAGCACCACATACAAAGCAATAAAATAAAGACATTGTGTCCATCAACAATTTTAAAAAAATATTAAAAAAAGGAACCCCGGGATGGAAAAGTTGGAGAGCTACAATATATTCACACAATCTCTAGTACCACAGGTACTTAATGATTACAGGAAAAAAATCAAACAGTAATTTTATAACAGAGGCAGATATCAAGTGATCAGGGTCAATGTCATCAGTGATACTACAAATCTATGCCACATACTCCCAACATAATGCAAAGAGGACAAAGGGTTACTTTTGGGGTCTTACTGCCAAAAATACATAAGCATCTACCAACAAGGAAACATCGAACCCAAACTGAGTACCACTGGATGAAATACCAGCTTGTGCTCCTCAGAAATATCAAGGCCATGAAGGGCAAAGAAAAAGCGAAGAGACAATCAAGATCAAAGCAGACTAAGCCGGGCGCAGTGGCGCAAGCCTGTAATCCCAGCACTTAGGGAGGCTGAGACAGGAGAATCGCGAGTTCAAAGCCAGCCTCAGCAATGGTGAGGCGCTAAGCAACTCAGTGAGACCCTGTCTCTACATAAAACACAAAATAGGGCTGGGGATGCAGCTCAGTGGTTGAGTACCCCTGAGTTCAATCTCCAGTACCAAAAAAAAAAAAAAAAATCAAAGTAGACTAATAGGGATCTCTAATAAGTATAATCAGGGGCTTTTTGTTATTGGGAAGGGTATTGGAGGGACATGGGAGAAATCATAATACAAAGGTCCGTATGTGAGATGAGAGTACTACAACAACAATGTAACCACCCAGGTACAGTATGAAAGAGAATGACCTTGCCCTTTGGAAGTACACATCGAAATATGGAGAAGTGAAGGGCGATCAGCATGCACCTTACTCTCAAACTGTTTAGGAAAGAATACAGGTGAAAACTACAAAGTAAAAATCTACATACAAATAAATAGGACAGAACATGCACACACACAAAAAATGTGGCAGGGGAGGGAGGACGAGAAAGAAAGGGAAGGAAAAAATAGGTCTAGCTGGGCACAGTGGTGCACGCCTGTAATCTAGCAAATCAGGAGGCTGAGGCAGGACAATTTCAAGTTCGAGGCCAGCCTCAGCAACTTAGCAACGCTCTAAGCAACTTAGTGAGACCCTGTCTCAAAATAAAAAAGAGTTGGGGATGTGGCTCATTGGTAAAGTACCCCTGGGTTCAATTACCAGCACTAAAAAAAGAAAAGAAAAAAGGTCTACAAAGAAATCCACCCAATGCGGGCTGGGGTTGTGGCGCAGCGGTAGCGTGCTCGCCTAGCATGCGTGAGGCACTGGGTTCGATCCTCAGCACCACGTAAAAATAAAATAAAGATATTCTGCCTACAACTAAAAAATAAATATTTTTTAAAAGAAAGAAATCCACCCAATGAATGGGATGAAAGGAATGGAGACACTGGATTCTTATAAATCTTCATTATATATGGCTTTTTGTGGTTTACAAAGAAAAGACTTTTGGGATAGGATGCATTTCAGTGACAGAACACTTGCCTAGCATAAAGCCCTGGGTTCAGGAAAAAATAAACTTAGAAAATCAATATTTTTAAAAATAAATAAAAGACTTCTGGGCTAGAGATAGAGCTTAGTGGTACAGCACATGGAGACAAGCACACATTAATCTTGGATTCCGGACCTCGCACCATTAAAAAAAAAACAATAAAATAAAATAAAAAGAATCTAAAAAATGAGCCGGGCGCGGTGGCTCACGCTTGTAATCCCAGCACTCAGGGAGGCTGAGACAGGAGAATCGCGAGTTCAAAGCCAGCCTCAGCAAAGGCGAGGTGCTAAGCAACTCAGTGAGACCCTGTCTCTACATAAAACACAAAATAGGGCTGGGGATGGGGCTTAGTGGTCGAGTGCCCCTGAGTTCAATCCCCAGTACCAAAAAAAAAAAAAAAAAGAATCTAAAAAATGATACAGACCCACACTGCAGGGATGTTGGCATTTCCATAAGAAATCCCTGCTTACTCACCTCGCCATCTGGTCCAATTGCAGGTGTCTGTCCTTCAGCATTTTCTGCCTTCTGGAAGTAAAAAGAGACATGGGTGGGGCTGGGGCTGTAGCTCAGTGGTTGAGCGCTTGCCTCGCATGCGTGAGACACTGGGTTCGATCCTCAGCACCACATATAAATAATAAATGAATAAAATAAAGATTATTTAAAAAAAAAAAAAAAAAAAAAAAAAAAAAGAGACATGGGTGACCCCATAGGCTAAGGCCACACATACAGATACTCTTCCAGATAGGGCCCAGCGCACCTTCTTTTTCTTTTTCTTCTTTTTCTCCTTGGCAACCTGGGCAGCCTTATGCTGCCGCACCAGCTCTGTGAGGTTGGCCACATACTCGTCTGTCTGTTGCAAGAGGTAGGCCAAGCGCTTGTCCTTCTTCTGGTCGATGAGTTTGCGGTAGCCTTCCTCGTCTTCAGCCTAAGAAGTACGGGGTTGTGACACTGGTTTGCAGTATCTGCACATCTGCTGGCCTCCAGCAAAACCAGTAGAAAGAGCCCCACTAGAGGTTTTATCAACCAGCAGAACATTTCAGAGCAGTGGGTTCTCCCCCGACCCTGCTGCACAGGCATGAGCTCCCCAGTCAGTATCTCTAACACATACCCAGTGCTAGACCCCAAAGCAGACATGGACCTGCCACAAGCCACTTAGAAAGACCACAACCAAGTCCTGTCCTCTCAGTCCAGAAAACACACCCCAAATCCAAACCCTCTCTACACTTGTCCAAGCTGCATCACTGCCACAAAACCCCACAGCAATCCCCTCCCTTTCTGAGACTAAATCAGATCACTTCAACCTGGAGCATTCCCTTTTGTTCAGAATTAATATGCAGTCCTTGCAATGGCCTGCAGTTCCCATGTGGCCCACATGGCTTGCACTTGCAAGCTTTGAACTCACTTCCTGCCTCAACACAACAACATTCCACGGACACAGGGCCACTCCCTGTCTTGTACTTGGCTGTCTGACACTTCACCCTCTCTTCCTGTGGGTTCTTCCTGCACATCTCTGCAGGGTCGTGCTCAACCTCTCGGCCTCTGTTCTGAGGCCTTCTCATTCCTGCCTGCTTGCACCCCTGCTCTGTTCCCGACACTGTCCTTTCACCATCCCAAACTAGCACATTCATTTCATTCCAAAAAATGTCTCTTTCAAGTGCACATACCACCCCGTGAGGGCAGGACTATCTATGTCCTGCTCCCCATTGTGTCCTCCATACAAATAGCAGTTACTGGCAGTGTCCTCCATTCACATAACAGTGGGCCATCAATATCTGTCCAACTACTGACTCATTCATGAGCAGTCGGACACATTTGTTCTGAGGGTAAAGAGTGTGGACTGCATCATCTGTGGCTCTCACTGGACTCAGAGCAGAAAGCACCAGCTGCATCTCTCAGGAAACACAGGAGAGCCAGTGAACAAGCCCTAAGACCACTCTGATGGCCAAAGGGACCAGAAGGAGGTTTGAGCCCAGGACTTGCTCCCTCCCAAATCCAAGCCTATTCTACCCCTCAGCCCCAACTCTAATCCAAGCAGCAGAATGCTCAGCACAATGGGTAACAGGCTGCTGGCACCTGTGGTACTCAAAGCACAGAAGGGACCAAAAGCAAGAAAACAGAACTCTTACCATGAGCCTCCGCATTCTTTCCTTCTCGATCCGTTCATTTTCTTTCTTCTGCTCTCGTTCTGTGTTAGCATGGTATGTGGCTACCGCCTTGGTGAGTTTCTGGATTTTGCCTGTGACTGATCTGTGATACTCTTTAAAATCCTTGGCATGCTGAAGAATGCTATTGAGGTATTCCTGTAGAGACATGTGCAAAAATGAAGACTGAATATTCAACAGGAGTCACCTGAAATATTATTTGGGTGGCTTAGGCAGGAGTACTTCAAGTTCAAGGCCAGGCTGGGCAACTTAGTGAGACTCTGTCTCAAAATAAAAAATGTAAGCCAGGCGCGGTGGTGCACACCTGTAATCCTAGCACTTTAGGAAGCTGAGACAGGAGAATCTCAAGTTCAAAGCCAGCCTCAGCAGTGGCGAGGCACTAAGCAACTCAGTGGGACACTGTCTCTACATAAAACACAAAATAGGGCTGGGAACGTGGTTCAGTGGTTGAGTGCCCCTGAGTTCAATCCCTGGTAACAAAAATGAAAAATAGAAAGAGCTGGGGAGGTAGCTCAGTGATAAACTGCTGTTTATCTTTAAAAAGATAATAAAGAAAATTTTAAAAAAATTTTTTTTTAGTTGTAGATGGACACAATGTCTTTATTTTATTGCTTTGTATGTGGTGCTGAGGAACGAACCCAGGGCCTCACGCATGCAAGGCAAGTGCTCTACCACTGAGCAACAATCCCAGCCCAAGAAAAAAAAATTTTTTTTTTTAATATTTTTTAGTTGTTGATGGACCTTTATTTTTTATTTATTTATATGTGGTGCTGAGGATCGAACCCAGTGCCTCACACAGGCTAGGCAAGCGCTCTACCACTGAGCTACCACCCCAGCTCCCCAAGAAAATTTTTAATCATTTAATTAATTAAATAAAAAGGGCTGGGGATGTAGCTCAGTGGTAGAGCACTTGCCTAGCACCTGTGAAGCTCTAGCTTCAATCCCCAGCATTGCAAAACAAACCAGAAAAACAGATTGCGAGCCGGGCACGGTGGCGCATGCCTATAATCTCAATGGCTGGGGAGGCTGAGATAGGAGGATCATGAGTTCAAAGCCAGCCTCAGCAATGGCGAGGCACTAAGCAACTCAGTGAGACCCTGTCTCTACATAAAACACAAAATAGGGCTGGGGATGTGGCTCAGTGGTCGAGTGCCCCTGAATTCAAACCCCTGTACCAAAAAAAAAAAACCAAAAAAACCCACGAAGGGTGGAATTGTAAATAATTAAAAAGTTAACACTGGTTAACACTGAATACTGACTTGCTTTAAAAGATACCGGAAATACATGTTCATTATTAAAAATTTCAGGATATATCGAAGAGCAACAAAATGCACAGAATCATGTCCAAATCCTACCTGATTAGAGATTTTAGTCTGCTTCACTGACATCATAAAGTCAATCAGGGGGCTGGGGTTATGGCACAGTGGTAGGTAGCGTGCCCGCCTAGCATGCGTGAGGCACTGGGTTCGATCCTCAGCACCACATAAAAATAAAATAAAGATATTCTGTCCACCTACAACTAAAAAATAAATATTAAAAAAAAAAAAAAAAAGTCAATCAGGCCCTCCTCAGCACCCTCCATGGCTCTCACCCCACACCAAGCAAAAGCCAAAGTCTTCCCCATAGTCACAGGCCTGGCACCATCTGCTTTGCCACTCCTTCCCCTCAACTCTTCCAGCTCTCCCTGTCATTCTCTCCACTCTGGCTACACTGGGATCCTGGCTTCTCAGAGAAAACAGAGGCATGTTCCAGCCCCAGGGCATTTGTACCTGCCCCTCTAACTATATTGCTCTCTGCCCACAGGCCCAGTGACTCCCTCCCTTGGGTCTCTGAGAGGCTGAGACAGGAGAATTGTGAGTTCAAAGCCAGCCTCAGCAATGGCGAGGTGCTAAGCAACTCAGTGAGACCCTGTCTCTACATAAAACACAAAATAGGGCTGGGTATGTGGTTCAGTGCTCGAATGCCCCTGAGTTCAATCCTCTGTACCAAAAAAAAAACCAAAAAAAAATAACAACATACAAGGCCCCATCCCAGTGCAAGCTGTGATAAACAGGCACCCAGGCAGCCCAGGAACATTTCTGGAACAAACCTGGTGCTTCTGACGGCGCTTGCGCTCCTGCTCAATCTTCTGCTGTTTCTCTAGTTTCTCAGTGATGCGGGCCTCTCGCAGGGACTGCCGCTTGCTGCGCTTGTAGGCCTTGGCATTGAGGGCCGTCTCCAAGGCTGTGTCCCTCCGCATGCACACCACAACCTCCTGGCGCAGCTTCAGGGAAGAAGAAGAGACAATGACACTGTGCATGATACTTCTGCTATGCACACAGTGACATATATAATCACTCATGACACACAGGGCAGGTGATGCTGTCTCCCAAAGGATGCTAATTAACTGCCTTATGCACCCATGGGTGGTGCAGGCAAGAGCAGAAGGTGACCACTCAGCACACCTGGTCAGAGTGTCTATTTCTGCCTCAGGTCTCCAGCTTCTCTTCACACAACACACACCATTCATTATGAAACACTGGAGAGCCACTCCAGTCTTCTGCTTCTGCTGGCAACTGCAGCTTAGGGAAGGCCCACATTTGTATATCATGCAAGCAGCCCTACCCCACCATGGAGCAAGACACAGGGAAAGCATAAGACAATGGGCTAATACATGCAGGCTGGCATGGCTGCCTAAACCACACAGGTACCCTGGATGATGGTACTGCAGGAAGTTCTTGAGATCTCAGCATGACAGGTGGCGGGTAGGGCCTATTCCCTACAGTCAGGACCATACAGGAGCTCACCTGCCTCTGGAAGTTCAGCAGCCTGAGGGCCTTGAGCTCAATGGTTGCTTTGGTTCTCAAATCCCCGGCCAGGGACCCAGGGAGGTTTTCAAGTTCCTGAATTCGGTGTGCAATGCGAGCCTGCAGCCTAGGAACAAAGAAAAGGGGAGAAAAAAGGATAGGTGATAACAGGGACTATGTTTATAAGAAGCCACCTAGTCCCTGTCTTTAAAGCTAGAGCTTCTGAACAATCTATTCCTCAAAGCAGGCAGACCTGGCCCTGAGACATGAGATCCCTCAGAAAAGATGCCAGCCACAACAGAGAACAGAGAAACTACAAGAATCAAGAGACCTACTGGAGGTGGGCACAGTGG
>PVHX01006061.1:93663-105240 GCA_004024805.1 Geosciurus inauris
GGTGGCTCACGCTTGTAATCCCAGCACTTAGGGAGGCTGAGACAGGAGGATCGTGAGTTCAAAGCCAGCCTCAGCAATGGCGAGGCACTAAGCAACTCAGTGAGACCCTGTCTCTACATAAAACACAAAATAGGGCTGGGGATGTGGCTCAGTGGTCGAGTGCCCCTGAGTTCAGTCCCTGGTGCCAAAAAAAAAAAAAGTTATAACTCTGCAACAACCAGATAGAAGAGATGCCCAGGGCCAGGCACAAAGGAGGTGGTACATGATGCCCGATCTTCTCTGTACGTGCCCTCTAATTAATTTCTGGTGACCAGGCCCATCCTGGGTTAGCCAGGAACTACACCCTAAATCACCTCAATGGCATGAACTCAGAAGTAAACAAAAAGGGATTCCATGAGAGTAACAAAAAAATCCCAATCACTCCTATGGTGGGATACGCAAATATCCAATGTATTTCAAGTTATATCACAAAGGGCAAAAGGGTCTTGGTAGCAGGTGGGGGCAGGTCACATGTCTTAAGGGTCACAGTGAGGAGAGTCTACACTAGCTGTATCCAGTTGCAATGGGAAGCCACTGGAATGTTCTGAGCAGAGGAGTGACTGGGTCTGATAATCACAACTTCTTAAGAGGCTGAGGCAGAAGGATCAAAAGGCCATGGGCTGGGGATATAGCTCAGTTGGTACAGTGCTTGCCTCCAATGCAAAAGGCCCTGGGTTCAATCTCTAGCACCTCAAAAAAAAAAAAATTCAAAGCCAGCCTAAGCAACTTACTAAGACCCTACCTCAAAATAAAAAACAAAACTGGGTGCAGTGGCGCACACCTGTAATCCCAACACTTGGGAAGGCTGAGACAGGAGAATCACAAGTTCAAAGGCAGCCTCAGCAATGGTTAGGTGCTAAGCAACTCAGACCCTGTCTCTACATAAAACACAAAATAGGGCTAGGGATGTGCCTCAGTGGTCAAGTACCCCTGAGTTCAATCTCTGATACCAAAAAAATTTTTTAAAAAGTGGGCACGATGGTGCACACCTGTAATCCCAGCACTTTGGGAGGCTGAAACGTTTTTAATCAAAAAAGTGACCAAGCCCTAGAATATAGGCTAGATTTCAGGCCCAACTCTATTCTCTTGGATCAGGACTGGTGACACAAGGTGGCCTTTCACTGAAACCAGGGAGACTCTGGAAGGATCAAAGGAATTTTGTCCAGAGAGGTTAAGTCATTTCCCCAAAACTAAGAGTGTAGAGTTCTGCCTAAAGTCTGACTCCAGGTCCTGAGTAATTCAGGCTGAGGATCAAAAGGGACAAGGAAGAAAGAGCCCTGGCCAGGCGCAGTGGCTCAAGCCTGTAATCCCAGCACTTAGGGAGGCTGAGACAGGAGAATTGCGAGTTCAAAGCCAGCCTCAGCAACGGCGAGGTGCTAAGCAACTCAGTGAGACCCTGTCTCTACACAAAACACAAAATAGGCTGGGGATGTGGCTCAGTTACCTGTTACTCGATCAGGGGTACTGATCGAGTATCCCTGAGTTCAATCCCCAGTACCAAAAAAAAAAAAAAAAAAAAAAGAAAGCCCCGAAGGACTAGAAAGGCATAAAGTACAAATAAAGGTAGCACTCAACAGGTAGCAGCGTTCAAGGGATGTTCCAGGGAGGCAGGCAGGGCTGCAGGTTGCCCTGAGGTCTGGGCCAGGATCTGCACAGCAGTTGGCCTTCATGAACTCAGATGCAATCTCCCATGAGATCATCCACCATGCCACTTTACTGGGACTTTCAGGGCAAGCCAAGGTGGTGTACATCAGATGCTCCACCCTCAAGTCTCCCATTGTAAAAAGTGAGACAGCAGCCGGGCGCGGTGGCTCACACCTGTAATCCCAGCACTTAGGGAGGCTGAGACAGGAGGATCGCGAGTTCAAAGCCAGCCTCAGCACTGGCGAGGCACTAAGCAACTCAGTGAGACCCTGTCTCTACATAAAACACAAAATAGGGCTGGGGATGTGGCTCAGTGGTCGAGTGCCCCTGAGTTCAGTCCCTGGTGCCAAAAAAAAAAAAAAAAGTGAGACAGCAACTGTCATTTGGCCACCTGCTTCCTGTGCCAGCAGAGCATGACCAGCCAGCAAAAAGAGATCTTAAAACCCCAAAGAACCATCATTAAGCCAAGCACAGTGGCGCACGCCTATAATCCCAGCACTTTGGGAGGCTAAGACTGGAGAATCCCAAGTTCAAAGCCTGCCTCAGCAACGGCAAGGTGCTAAGCAACTCAGTGAGACCCTTTCTCTACATAAAACACAAAATAGGGCTGGGGATGTGTGCCCCTGAGTTCCATCTCCAGTACCAAAAAACAACAACAACAAAAAACCACACAAAATAGGGCTGGGATGTGGCTCAGTGGTCAAGTGCCCCTGAGTTCAATCCTTGGTACCGGAAAAAAAGCCATCACTAAAAACAATCCCACGCTATGACTGATGGCACAAACCTATAATCCCAGTGGCTCGGGAGACTGAGGCAGGAGGATCGTGAGTTTCAAGACAGCCTCAACAAAAGTGAGGTGCTAGGCAACTCAGTGAGACCCTGTCTCTAAATATAATACAAACTAGGGCTGGGGATGTGGCTCAGTGGTTGAGTGACACTAAATTCAATCCCCAGCACCAAAAAAAAAAAAAAAAAAAAAATCCCATTCTCCTTTATCACACACATGTGACTGGTGAATTCAAGGAGCAAAACCCATGCTGTTCCTAAGGACAAGTGTTCCTCTATAAAACTGAAGATATTCCCCTTAAGCACAGTAACTAAGTCGCAAAATGAAGCCCTAGAAACCAGCCTGGGGATCAAAGGACAGGAAGGGGCCAGGGCTAGTTATGTGTCCTAATATTTACCTGTTTTCTTTTAAAAATGGAGGGGGGACCTTCCCTGAGGGAAATAGGTGCATACCCTTCCTTCGCTCTGCCCTGTGAAATGCGATCTCCCAACAAACCCAGTTACATGCCTAGGCTTCCCCCTCAAGATCCTTTCCCATACTAAAAGAGTGAAGAAGTAGAGCACAGAGTTCACATGCCTGTCCCAACCCAGTCCTGAAAGATCAGCATCTGCAGCACGCAGTCAACAGGTAACCCAGGACATCACTGACCACGTAAATGAGCCTAATTTTTGACTGACAGCAACTGCTGCTCAATTCAGTCTCAGCCTTGATTCTGATTATGTTCTTTCTCATTCACTCCCAATATTCCAGGCCAATATATTACTTCCCTTTTGTCGGTTTTACATAGTCCTTTTATTCTGATTTTTTACGAATTTCAAGTCTCTCAAGTGTTCCAACACTACACACAATTTGGGATAAAAAATGGAAAATGAAAAACTAATGTTTGCTATGTTTTTTAAAATAATTTTGAGACACGGTCTCACTAAATTGCTGAGGCTGGCTTCAATCTTATGCTTCTCTTGCCTCAGCCTCCCAAATCTCCAGGACTACAGGCATGCACCACAATGTCCAGCCATTCAATATCTTTAAAAAGCCATACCACAAGGGGCTGGGATTGTAGCTCAGTGGTAGAGCACTTGCCTCGCATGCGTGAGGCCCTGGGTTCGATGCTCAGCACCAGCACCACGTACAAAACAATAAAATAAAGACATTGTGTCCATCTACAACTAAAAAAATATTAAAAAAAAAAAAAAAAAAGCTATACCACAAAACAAACCCCTTTCTTTCCCAAGCCTGCCGTAAAATTACAAAGCATAATTTAAAAAAAAAATTAAGGACAAAATAGAGTTGATTTATTGGCAACAACCTTGAAAATATACAGATCAAAACCATTACAACAGAGTAAGAATACATTATCTATCTCATTCTGTGAGAATATTGTAGGAATCCTAACAAATGATAATAGCCACCAACTGTTTTTGTTTTGTTTTGTTTTTGTGGTGCCTGGGATCAAACCCAGAGTCTGGCCAGGCCCGGTGGTACATGCCTATAATCCCAGCAGTTTGGGTGGCAGAGGCAGGAGGATTCCCAGTTCAAAGCCAGCCTCAGAACTGAGAGAGGACCTATGCAACTCAGTAAGACCCTATCTCTAAATAAAATATTTAGAAAAAGGCTGGGGATGTGGCTCAGTGGTTAAGCACCTCTGGATTCAATCCCCAATACAAAAAAATTAAACAAACAAACAAACAAATAAAACCAGGGCTTCAGGCATGCTAGGCAATGGCTCTACCAATGAGCCACACCCTCAGCCCACAACCATCTAGTATAATGTGACAGGCACTGTTCTAAGCACTTGACAGTGGTCATTTTGTTGTTCAGTCCCTGCAACAATCCTACAAGTTGGGTACTATTACTGTGTCCCTTTGTAAATAAAGAGCTGGACGTACGCATACCAGAACAGAGCCCTTGTCTGCCCGTTCCCCACTGAATCTCCAGGAGTGCCTGGTGGCAGGCGTTCAATGCACATTTGTTCACTACATGAATAAGGAACGAGTGGCTGGGTCACTTCTTAACTACTCCAGAGGGCACCCAATCACGATGTGTTCTCTTTCATCAACGTGAATGGGTTCCTCTAGCCATGGCAGTCCCAGCGACCAGGCCAAAACCAGCTGGCACACCTGAGGACTTACTATGTGCCAGGGACTGTCATCCTCATTTCTCTAAGGAACCAAACATGAAATCTGCAGAGCCAGAACTAAAACTCAACTGATTTGACTTGAAAGCCCCTAGAGAAAAAAAATGCCCCTGGACTTTTGTTTCTTCACTGGTAGAATGGTTTCAGCAGACATTTACCAAAACACTTAGTCCCCTCCTGCTCTCCCAGATGCAATAAAGGCTAAGACATGGACTGTATCTATAGTCACCTCCCAATGTTTTCAGGATCCACAAGAAGTGGCAAAAGTATGCAAATAATCTGTAAATAAATATGTATATGTATTAGATGCTTTTCAAGGACAGAAAAAGTTTGTAGACAATCACACTACCCTACACCCCAGTTCTGATGATATCACTTCCCCTGTTCAAAACCTGCAAAATCAGTATCTCCAAAGGCCCAAATGCCTAGGCAGTTGTGGTGGCACACGCCTGTAATCACAGCTGCTCCGGAAGTAGAGGCAAGAGGATCTCAAATTTGAGGCCAGTCTCAGCAACTTAGCAAGACCCTGTCTCAATACTAAAAATAGAAGCAAGGGGGGCTGGGACTGTAGCTCAGCAGTAAAGCACTTGCCTCGCATGCGTGAGGCCCTGGGTTCGATCCTCAGCACCACATACAAACCAATAAAATAAAGACATTGTGTCCATCTACAACTAAAACAATATATATATTAAAAAAAAAAAATAGAAGCAAGGTACACTGGCTCATGCCTGTAATCCCAGCACCTTGGGAGGCTGGGACAGGAGAATCGGGAGTTCAAAGCCAGCCTCAGCAAAGGCGAGGCGCTAAGCAACTCAGTGAGACCCTGTCTCTACATAAAACACAAAATAGGGTTGGGGATGAGGCTCAGTGGTCAAGTGCCCCTGGATTCAATCTCCAGTATCAAATAAATAAATAAAAGTGGGAGCGCTCACTATGTGCTAGGTGCTGCAGTATGTTAAGCAGCCTTTCAGGTCATCTCATTCAACCCTAACAACCACCATTTGAGGTGGCATCCTGGGCATACCTGTTTCACAAGTGGGGGAACATACTGGTGAGTGCCTTTCTAGAGGTCAAGCTAGGACTTACAGAACTGGATGTGAATCAAAGAGGTCTGATTCCTCACCACAATCCCATAGAAACCATTACCCCACACTTCACTTAGGGAAATAAAGGCCTAGAAACTTCCAAAGCAGCAACAGGGCTGGGCATGTAGCTCTATGGCTGCATGGGACACTCTCATAGCATGACAGAGGTCCTGGGATCAATCCTCAGCAACTTTCACACACACGCACACACGCACATATACCCAGCAACTAACATTTATTGCTTATTAATTTTGTGCCAAGCACTTTACACAGATGTTCAGTTGATCCTCCCAAGGACCTTCCTTGTTCATTCCATGTATATTTGCTTAGGACCTACTATGTGCCAGATCCAGGGTACACTGCAGCAAACCAGGAAGACATAGGCCATGTTCTGATGGCACTGGGAATGACAGCTGCATAAGAACCCCAGAAGCCGGGGGCGGTGGCACACACCTGTAATCCCAGCACTCTGGGAGACTGAGAAAGGAGAATCCCAAGTTCAAAGCCAGCCTCAGCAACGGCGAGACACTAAGCAACTCAATGAGATCCTGTGTCTAAATAAAACACAAAATAGGGCTGCGGATGCGGCTTACTGGTGGGGTACCCCTGAGTTCCATCCCTGGTACCAAAAAAAAAAACAAAGAAAGAAGGAACCACAGAGATGGGGAGTTTAAAAGAGAGGAACAGCAACTGGTCCAAAGGGGTCAGGGAAAGTCAAAAGACAAGCTTGGACATCCTTCCTAATTTTGAATGAAGGTCCCCTCTTTCATGCAGCCTTGCTCATCTCTAGTTCCAATGTCTTCCCTGCACATCCACTGTAGCCCCTTCATAGTGCTGGCTGTGATGACTGGTAGGCCAAGAAAGTTTGTTCCCTTATTTACAGCCTGTCTCCCTGTAAGACTGGAGAGGTTCCTCAGGGAGCCAACCTCCAACCATGTGACTCTCAGGATTTGAGTATCTGCTGAACAATGAGAGGAGTTCCGACCGACCAGTCAAAAACAACAATGCGTTCCACTTGCCAGGAACCTTTAAACAGGCTTTCACCAATTCCATTTCTGAGATTACACCCCTTTCGCAAAGAGGTTCTGAGAGACTCAGCCACTTGCCTAAGGTCACACAGCTAAGTGACCGACAGCGCCAAAAGTCAAACTCCAATCCAGTCTGTCAACTGAAACCGAAAACTTGTTTCAAATTCCTGGGAAGTGGCTCTTCCTCTCATTCCCTGTCTACTTTCCCTAAGGAGTCACTGGAAAAAACATTAAAAATAAAAAGTGGTGTTTCCGGACCAGCACATAACATTAGCTTGAAAGGACCAAGTTAATCTGTAAAATCAATTGCGAGGGAGGGAAAAGGACGCAAAAGAAAACAATGCTTTCAACAGCAGTCTCCTCCCTCCGTCCTCCCCCACTTGCCGCGAATGCCCCCTCACTTTGGGCCAACATTTTAAAGTCACTACCTTCAAGGGACTGGGGATTATTTATCTTTCCTTGGAAATCTGGAACGATCCAATTTTTAATAAAATTTTAGTTCTGGTGACCCATGCGGACTAATGTTTCTGTCCAGGAGACGCTGTACACATTTGAGGTGTCTGCTACCGACCCCGACTGCAGCCTTGCTAAAAATGCAACATTCGGGTCGGACCCGTTACAATGCAGCCAGAAAAGCCTCGACGCCCGGCCATTGTTGGAGCAGTGACCAAAGACCGCGAATGAGGGGCCGGGACCCTGGATCACCGAGGGGGGGCGAGCTTTGTCCGGAGACCCCGCCGAGAGCGCGCGCGGGGAACGCGCGGCCTCCACGCGGCCCGGGCCCCCCCACCCCACTGGCCCGCGGATACTGTAGCCGCCGCGGCCTCGCTACACTGTGGCCTTCCCCGCGCGCGCGACTGCTGGCCCGGCTTCTTGACCCTCGGGCGCCGCCGTACCCCAGCCCTGCTCCGGGCGCCGGCCGCCCCCTCCCCCCTCGGCGCCCCGGCTCCATTCAAACCGTCCTCTCAAGCCCCGCGCCGCGCTGCGCTCGCAGCCCGCGTTCCTTACCAGAAGCTGCCGGCGCCGTCGCCTTCCCGGCACCGCCCCCAAGCCTCCGCGCGGGGCCAGGGGCAGATTGGGCGTCTCGCCTCTCTTCACGAAACAAAGAAGCCGCCGCCGCCGAGCGAGGGGAAGCCTCGCGCGCGCGCCCGCCTCGGCCGCCCCCCCACACCGCCCGCGTCCCCGCTGCGCGCGCACGCGCCGCTTTCCCTCCCCCACGGGCGGACGCTTCAGCTTCCGCCGCCCGCCCTGCCTCGTGCGCGCGCTTGCTCGCCCTTCCGCTCGCTGCACGCGTGCGCACCCGCCCCTGGTCCGGGAGAACTGGGCGGAACCCAGAGAAAGCACGCGCGCCCGACGTACCTCCCACCTCCAGCCAGGACGGCCCTGCGCCTGCGCATGGTGGTCTTCGTCCTCGCACGCTGCGCGTCCCCACGCAGCCGAGTATGCGCAGAGCGGGCACCACTGCGGTGGCGCCGGGGAGTTGGGGGAGGGGACCTAGCCTGTTCTAGCTCTTTCAGACAGTGCTGGCAGAGGGTCTGAAAGCTCGGAAATAGGCACTCTGAGCTGTGCGTAAAGCTGAGAGACTCACACTGGACCAAGATCAGACAGTCGGTATGCAGACCAAGGGCAGACCTGGGAACTGCTTTGATCCTTGGCCTCAGGCAGCCGGGCCTGTTCTGCGAGGCCAGTTTGGGCCCTACTGTGGCAGCCTTCTCTGCAGAACCTTCTTTGTGCTGTTAATTAGCTTAGCAAATATTTATCGACCTGCTACCAAGTCCCAGCGGACGTCGAACTCAGCATCTATGAGAAGGAAGATAAAATAACTCAAATGCACAGAGTATGAGATAGAAGCTAGGAGGGTCATGGGAATTTTAAATAGGGCAGCCTCAATGTGAAAGAGGTTTGTGAGTATAGATCTGAAAGTGGAGAGGGACAGAACCTTGTTCAAGCATGAAGACCCTTCCACTCTAGACCTCTAATCTGATCACCCAACTGGAACAAGCACTCCACCAAAACAGCCTTAAAGCCTGTAGCCTTTCAGCCCCTAATGTCCCTACCTCTGCTTCTATTTCCTCATGTCCTCAGTTTCTGGTTTGTTTTGATTTTTTTTTTTTTTCAGTACTTGGAACTGAACCCAGGGGTGCTTTACCTCTAAGCCACATCCCCAGACCTTTTTATTTTTTTAAATATTTTTTTAGTTGTCAGTGGACTTTGTTTATATGCTGTGCTGAGAATCAAACCCAGTGCCTTACACATGCTAGGCAAGCACTCTACCTACCACTGAGCCACAACTCCAGCCCCCAGGCCTTTTTATTTTGAGACTAAGTTGCTGAGGCTGGCCTTGAACTCCTGCCTCAGCTTCACAAATTGCAGGGATTATGGGGATGCGCCACCAAACCGGATTCTTCCTTGGTTTATTCAGGTCTCAGCTGACACCATCTCAGCATTACCAACTGGTTGATCACTTTCTTTTCTCTGCCTCCCTATTGCCAAAAAAAATCAATAAAAAGAGGTATATTTCCCTCAATGCAGTATGAGTGGCAAACATGTTACCAATTTTAGTCTCTAGGGAGTACCCAGCAATTAGTACAATAACCCTCTCTGCCACATACTAGATAATTTTAAAAACTGTATTGAGGCAGGTATGATGGTGCCCTCCTGTAATCCAGTGACTTGGGAGGCTAAGGCAGAAGAATCACAAATCCAAGGCTAGCTTCAGCAGTTTAGCAAGACCTTCTTGCAAAAAAAAAAGATGAGGATAGCTAGGCGCAGTGGTGTACGCCTGTAATCCCAGTGTCTGGGGAGGCTGAGACAAGAGGATTGCAAGTTCAAAGCCAGCCTCAGCAAAAGCAAGGTTGCAAGGTGCAACTCACTGAGACCCTGTCTCTAAATAAAACACAAAAAAATAGGGCTGAGGATGTGGCTCACTGGTCAAGTACCCACCTCTAAATTCAATCCCTGGTATCAAAAAAAACCCAAAACAACAAACTAGACTTCCAAGCTGGACGTGGTGGCTCACGCCTGTAATCCCAGCACTTTGAGCGGCTGAGACAGGAGAATCGCCAGTTCAAAGCCAGCCTCAGCAATGGCGAGGCGCTAAGCAACTCAGTGAGACCCTGTCTCTACATAAAACACAAAATAGGGGTGGGGATGTGGCTCAGTGGTTGGGTACCCCTGAGTTCAATCCCTGGTACCAAAAAAAAAAAAAAAAAAGACTTCCATTGTTAGCAGCTGGATGATACCAGGCAAGTTTATTGGATCCAGTCTATGCCTCACTATTTCCATCTATAAAATGGAAACAGTAAGTAGTATGCATTTGTACAAGAAATTGGTGAAAGCAGGCCACCTGGTAGCTCTCTGAACCTGAGGTAGTATTATTGAAGGCATATGGGGTCTGCACCTTGGCTTCCTCACTTTTTGATTCTTTTTTTTTTTTTAAATATTTTTTTAGTTGCAAAGGAACACAATATCTTTGTTTTATTTATTTTTATGTGGTGCTGAGGATCGAACCCAGGGCCTCATGCATGCGAGGCAAGCGCTCTACCACTGAGCCACAATCCCAGTCCCACTCATTGATTCTTTAAGTTCCTTCCACCACATGCCAATAAGGTGGATGTGGTGGTACACACCTATAATCGAAGTGGCTCAGGAGGCTAAGGCAGAAGGATCACAAGTTTGAAGCCAGTCTCAGCAACTTAGTGAGATCGTGTCTCAAAAGAAAATATATACTAGCCGGGCATGGTGGCACATGCCTGTAATCCCAGCATTTTGGGAGGCTGAGACAGGAGATTCGCAAGTTCAAAGCCAGCCTCAGCAACAGCAAGGCGCTAAGCAACTCAGTGAGACCCTGTCTCTACATAAAACACAAAATAGGGCTGGGGATGTGGCTCAGTGGTGAAATGCCCCTGAGTTCAATCCCCGGTGCCAAATACACACACACACACACACACACAAAGGGCTAGGGATGTAGCTCAATGGTAAAGTGCCCCTGGGTTCAATCCCCTGTACCAAAAACAAAACAAAACAAAAAACATGACAATAAGCCGGGCACGGTGGCGCAAGCCTGTAATCCCAGCACTTTGGGAGACTGAGACTGGAAAATCATGAGTTCAAAGCCAGCCTCAGCAACGGCGAGGCACTAAGCAACTCAGTGAGACCCTGTCTCTACATAAAACACAAAATAGGGCTGGGGATGTGGCTCAGTGGTCGAGTGCCGAGTTCAGTCTCCAGTATCAAAAAAAAAAAAAAACCCACATGCCAATAAACTCTGAGCTAGTAATAAATAGGCCCGTAGCAATGCACCAAGGAGGCAGGACTGCTGCCCACAAAGAGGACAGTCCATGTGACGAGATGACTGTCTTCCATGGTGATAACCCTAATACATCATAGCATGAAGAAAAGCCCAGGGTGGAATGAGATCGTAACATGGGGCCTTCCTGGGACTGAGTCACTGGGCAGTCACTCTGCTATGATTTGGATATGGTTTGAGTGTGTCCCCCATGGATTCAGGTGTTGGAAGCTTGGTACCTGTGAGGTGGGTCCTAATGCAAGGTAATTAGATCATTGGGGGTGCTGTCCTCATAAGGGATTAACATAGCGAGGCTTGGTGGCACACACATGCAATTTCAGATACTTGGGAGGCAGAAGCAGGAGAATTGAAAGCTTAAAGCCAGCATGGGCAATTTAGAAAGACTCTGTCTCAAAAATTTTTTTTTTTTTTTTTTTTTTTTTTTTTTTTTTTTTTTTTTTTTTGTGGTACTGGGGATTGAACTCAGGGGCACTCGACCACTGAGCCACATCCCCAGCCCTATTTTGTGTTTTATGTAGAGACAGGGTCTCACTGAGTTGCTTAGTGCCTCG
>PVHX01006062.1:0-58418 GCA_004024805.1 Geosciurus inauris
AAAAGGCTATCTTTTCTCCAATGTATGTTTTTGGCACCTTTGTCTAGTATGAGATAGCTGTAATTATGTGCATTACTCTCTGTGTCTTCTATTCTGTACCATTGGTCTACATGTCTATTTTGGTGCCAGTACCATGCCGTTTTTGTTACTACTGCTTTGTAGTAAAGTTTAAGGTCTGGTATTGTGATGCCTCCTGCTTGAGTGAAGACAGATCTTGAATGCAGATGGGCCTGAGGAATTTTTCTTGGGGTGATGAAAACATGCAACTGGATAGTGGTGATAGTTACACAGCTCTTAAATAAGTAGTTGAATTGTACATCCAAAGATGGGTGAATTTTATAGCATACAAGCAATACTGCAATAGAGATTTTTTAAAAACTGAAAGGAAATAAAAACTGGGAGAGAGATTTAGAACATTTATTGGATAAATTGACCCTATAATTTTGAATTTTTTAGATATTTGAAAGGCTTAAATGAGACTGTTCAATAAAGAAAACTCAAGTATAGTTCAAAATCTCTGTGATTCATAGTTGGATACTAATATGCTATTCCTTTCACATTTCTACAGTAATGCTGCTGGATAAGTAGTGGCAAAGTTTCTTAAGAATGATTATAAACTTGAGTGAGTTATTTTCAATGAATGAATTTAGGAGAGCTTGTACCAGAGTGATTTACTGTCCTTGCCGTATCATTTAATGAAGAATCACTATTGGTAGAATGATCAACAGCTTCCTGGGGATTCCTTCCAGATTTGAAAATAAGTCATTTCTATGACTAAGACAAAAATGCTTGTTTATCAAAATGCTAAAGATTACTCATTTTTAAAAATTATTCATTGCTAATGGTAAAATAGAAATTTTGACAGACATTGCATTCAAAATTAAATGTTCTTTTTTCTGATTTTTTTTCTTTCCTCTTTTGTTGGTGCATTATAGTTGTAAATAGTGGTGGAGTTTGTTATTACATATTTGAGCATGCACACAAAATAACAATGTAACTTGGCCAATATGGCTCTCAGCACTTCCCCTCTCCCTGCCTACCTCCTTCCCCCTGGTCCCTTTTCTCTATTGACCTCCCTTTAATTTTTATGCAATCCCTCTGACACCTTTCTTGCCCTCTTCCTCTGTAGCTTCTGCATATGAGAGGAAACATTCAGTCCTTGACCTTCTGAGTTTGGCTTATTTCACTTAACATAATTTTTTCTAGCTTTATCCATTTTCCTGAAAATGACATAATTTCATTTTTCTTTATGGCTAAATAAAACTCAATTGTGTATACATACTACATTTTCCTTATCCGTTCATCCATTTATGGGCATCTAGGCTGGTTTCACAGTTTGGCTGTTGTGAATTGTGCTGCTATAAACATGGGTATGCATGTATCACTGTATAGTAAGATGACTTTAATTCTTCAGGATAAATGCTGAGGAGTGGAATAGCCGGGTCATATGGTAGTTCCATGCCTAGTCTTCTGAGGAACCACCATACTGATTTCCATTGTAGTTGTACTCATTTACAAAATGTACAATCCCACCAACAGTGTGAAAGTATTCCTTTTTCTTCACATCTTGTCCAGCATTTATTAGTATTTCTATTCTTCATGAGTGTCTTCTGTTTCTCTTAAGGTGTATTGTCTTTGCCTAGTTTTTAAGTGAGGTGTTTTTTTTTTTTCTTCAGATTTCTGTTCTGATTTATCTTTTATTTTCCCTTCCAAGCATTTCATGATGGTTGTACTAATTTGCAGTCCCACCATCAACGTATAAGTGTACATTTCCCCCATATCCTTGCTAGCATTTATTGTTTGTGTTCTTGATAATTGCCATCTTACTGAGGTGAGATGAAATCTCAGTGTAGTTTTGATTTGCATTTTCCTAATTGCTAATGATGCTGAACATTTTTCCATATATGTGTTGGCCTTTTATATTTATTTATATTTTTTGATAAGTGTCTGGTTAGCTGATTTGCCCATTTATTTTATTTATTTATTTTTTAAAAATATTTATTTTTTAGTTGTAGGTGGACAGAATATCTTTATTTTATTTTATTCTTATGTGGTGCTGAGGATTGAACCCAGTGCCTCATGCGTGCTAGGCGAGCACGCTACCACTGCGCCATAACCCCAGCCCTCATTTGCCCATTTATTAACTGGGTTATTTGATTTTTTTGGTGACAATTTTATTGAGTTCTTAAGATATTTTGGATATTAATCCTGTCAGGAGAGTAGTCAGCAAAGATTTTCTCCCATTCTGTAGGTTTTCTCCTGATGATTGTTTCTTTTGCTGTGCAGAAGCTTTTTAATTTGATGCCATTACATTTATTAACTCTTGACATTATTTCCTGAGCTTTAGAGGTCCTATTGAGAAACTTAATCCTGGTGCCTATATGCCGGAGTGTTGACCCTACCTTTTCTTGTGTTGACCCTACACAGTTTCTGGTCTAATTCTTAGCTCTTCAATCCATTTGGGGTTAATTTTTGTGCAGGGTAAAACATAAGGGTCTAGTTTCATTCTTCTACCTATAGATAACCGGTTGTCCCAGCATAAAAAGGCTGTCTCTTCTCCAATGTATGTCTTTGGTACCTTTGTCAAGGATCAGATGACTGTAGATGTGTGAGTTTGTTTCTGTGTCCTCTGTTCTATACCATTGGGCTATGTGTCTGTTTATGCCAGTACCATGCAGTTTTTGTTACTGTAGCTCTGTAGTGTAATTTGAAGTCAGGTATTGTGATGCTTCCAGCTTTGCTTTTCGGGCTTAAAATTGCTTTGACTATTCTGGGTCTTCTATTCTTCCAAATGAATTTCAGGACTATTTGCTCTAGTTCTGTGAAAAATATTATTAGTCTTTTGATGGGGATTATATTGAATCTGTGTATCACTTTTGGTAGTATGGTCATTTTAACGATATTAATTCTGCCCATCCATGTACATGAGAAGTCTTTACAACTTTTGATGTCTTCGATTTCTTTCTTCAGTATTCTATAGTTTTCCTTACAAAGGTGTTTCGTGTCCTTAGATAGGTTTATTCCTTGGTATTTTATTTATTTATTTTTTGAGGCTATTGTGAGTGGAATTGTTTTCCTGATTTGTTTCTTAGCAGATTCATTGTTGGTATATAGGAAAGCTGTTGACTTTTGTATGTTGTTTTAACCTGCTACTTTGCCTAATTTGTTTATTAGCTCTAGCAGTTTTTTGGTGAGTTTTTAAAAGATTTTCTAGACATATGATTATATAATCGGCAAACAATGATAATCTGACTTCGTCTTTTCCTATTTTTATCCCTTTCATTTCCTTCTCTTGCCAAAGTGCCTTGGCTAGAATTTCTAGCATGATATTAAATAGGAGAGATTATCTTTGTCTTGTTCCAGCCAGATTTTAAAAGAAATGCTTTGAATTTTCCCCCATTTATTATGAGGTTGGCTTTGGGTTTTTCATACATAGTTTTTATGAATTTAAGATAGGTTTCTTTTATGTCTAGTTATTCAGTGTTTTTATGATGAATGGGTGATGAATTTTGTCAAAGGCTTTCTGTATCTATTGAGATGACTGATTTCTGTCCTTAATTCTATTTATGTGATGAATTACATTTATTGATTTGTGTATGTTTAACAATCTTTGCATCCCTAGAATAAAAACAACATGGTCCTGATGTATGATCTTTTTAATATGTTGTTGAACAAATTTTGCTAATATTTTATTAAGTGTTTTTGCATCTTAGTTATCAGGTATATTGGTCTGTAGTTTTCTTTCCTCAATCTGTCCTTATCTAGTTTTGATATGAGTGTGAAACTGGCTTCATAAAATGAATTTGAAAATATTCTATCATTTTCTATTTCATAGAATAATTTGATGAGTATTGTTATTATGTTATTCTTTAAAAGTCTAGTATAATTTAGCTGAGAATCCATCTAGTCCTGGGCTTTGTTGGACAGCTTTTTAATTACTCCTTCTATCTTGTTACAAGTTACTGATCTGTTCAAGTTTTCTATGTCTTCTTTATTCAATTTTGGCAGAATGCATATGTCTAGAAATTAATCCATTTTTTCTAGGTTTTCTAATTTATTAGAGTATAAGTTTTTAAAACAATTTAATTGCTGGATTTCTGTGACGTCTGTGGTGATCTCTCCTTTTTCATTTCTAATTTTATTAATTTGAGTCTTTTTTCTTTTGGTTACTTTTTGGTTACTTTTGCTAAAGGCTTATCAATCTTGTTCATCTGAAGAATCAACTCTTTGTTTTATTGATCCTTTGTATTGTTTTTTTATCCTCAAGCTCATTTATTTCAGATCTGATCTTAACAATTTCTTTCCTTCTACTGGTTTTGGGGTTGGTTTGTTTTTCTTTTTCAAGGGCCTTGAGATGCATCATAAGATTGTTTATTTGGAATCCTTCTAATTTTTTTTAAAATTGAGATACTCAGAGCTGTAAACCTTCCTCTTAGATTTGCCTTGCCTTTATATTTATACCTTGCATACCAGAGATTCTGGTATGTTGTGTATCTATTCTCATTTGAGTCTAGGAATATCTAAATTTCTCTCCTGATTTCTTCTATCACTCATTCATCATTCAAAAGTGTACCGTTCAATCTCCATGTGTTGATATAGTTTGTATAGGGTTTTGTCATGTTGATTCTAATTTCATTCTATTATGCTTTAATAGAATGCAAAGAATTATATAAAAAACTTTTTTGTGTATTTGCTAAGAGCTGCTTTATGGCTTAAAATATGGCCTATTTTGGAGAAGGTTCCATGAGCCACTGAGAAGAAAATGTATTCAGCTCTTGTTGGATGAAATAGTCTATATATGGTCTGTAAAGTCCGTTTGATTTATAATATTTTTCAAGTTCAAAGAATATTTACTGAGTTTATGTCTGGATGACCTATCTAATGGTGAAAGAGGTGTGTTGAAAACACCCAGTATTACTGTACCGTGGTCTAGCTGAGGCTTCAATTTGAGTAGTGTCTTCTTTATGTAATTAGTGGCACCCACAGTTGGGGCATAAATATATATTATTATTATTATTATTATTATATCTTCCTGTTGGATTGTTTCTGTTAACAGTATGAAGTGACCTTTTTTGTCTCTTTTGATTAATTTTGGCGTGAAATACGCTTGGTCAGAAATGAGAGTAACTACTTCTGCTTGTTTTGGGCCTCCATTTTCATGGTATATCAATTTCTATCCTTTCACTTTCAGCCTATGGCTGTCTTTGCTTGTAAGATGTGTCTCTAACTATATGTGCAGATAACATATAGTTGGATTTTAATTCATCCTGTCCACCTGTGTCTTTTTTTTGGCACCAGGGATTGAACTCAGGGACACTTGACCACTGAGCCATATCCCTAGCCCTATTTTGTGTTTTACTTAGAGAGAGTTGCTTAGCACCCCGCTGTTGCTGAGGCTGGCTTTGAACTCGCGATTCTCCTGTCTCAGCCTCCCAAAGTGCTGGAATTATAGGTGTGCACTACCACGTCCGGCTCACCTGTGTCTTTTAATTGGAGAGTTAAGACCATTTGCATTCAATGAGAACAAATACATACAGTGTTATCACAGAGAGGTGTTTATTAGTTCCTGCCATTTTGATTTATTTATAATGTTTATTTTGGTTCTGTTTCTCATTAGCTACTCTTCAAATGAAATTTGTTCATTTGTGAACTCTGGGGTTTGTTTTTGATTTCTGTGTGGAGTATTTTTTAAACTCTTTTTTGTTATACATCACAGTAGCATGCATTTTGATAGATCATATATACATGGAGTATAACTTCCCATTCTTGTGATTGCACATCATGTGGAGTTATACTGGTTGTGTATTCATATATGAATGTAAAAAAGTTTTGTCCAATTTATTCTATTGTATTTCCCATTATCATCCTCACACCCTTTCCCCCATTCCCTCCTATCCAATCTGGTGACCCTTGTGTGGAGTATTTCTTTTAAGTTCTGTGATGCCATTTTAGTAGTTATGAATTCTTTTAGTTTTTGCATATCTTGGAAGTTTTTTATTTTTTCTTCATTTTTGAAGAATAGCTTTGCTGGATATAGCAGTCTTGGTTGATAGTAATTTTCTTTCAGGACTTAGAACACATCATTCCAAGCCCTCCCAGCTTTCAGCATTTATGCTGAGAAATTGGAAATGATTCTGATTGGCTTACTTTTCAATGTGACCTTATGTTTTTCTCTTGAGGCTTTTAAAATTCTATCCTTGTTCTGTATGTTAGGCATTTAATTATAATGTTTCATGGAGAGATAATTTTTCAATATTGTCTGTTTGGAATTCTGAATGCTTCCTGTATCTGGATATTCATCTCATTTTGAAGGTTTGAAGAAGTCTCTGTTATTATTTCTCTGAAAAGCTTATCAATTCACTTAGCCTACATCTCACAACCCTCCTCAATTTTAATGGCTCATAAATTTGGTCTCTGAATGTTATTCCAGAGTTCCTGTATATTCTGCTGATGGACATATTCTGATCTGTATTTGGATCAGTGTATATCTTATTTTCTTTAATGCTGTATGGCTGTTCAAGGCTGGGCACTTTGTCTTCCATCTCTGAGATTCTGTCCTCAGCATTGTCTCTTCTATTAGAGAAACTTTTACCTCAACATTTTATTCAATTTATTGTATCTTTCATTTCCAAGATTTATCTTTGGTTCTTTTTCAATATCTCTGTCTCCTTGTTGAATTTCACATTCATATTCTGTACTGACTTCTTTAATTCATTCAGTTTTTTCCTGTGCTCTCTTGGAAGTCATTGATCATTTTTATGATTATTTTGAATTTTTTATCTGATATTCCACTCACTTCAATAACTTTGAGGTCATTTGCTTGTGAGTTATGAATTTTAGGAGATTTTGTGTTATCTTGTTTTTTCATATTTCTTAGATTCATGTGTTGGGTTTTATGCATCTGTTGGGAGGGATTTCTCTTCCACTCTTATGTGTTGGTCTTTTAAGGGCAGTCTTCACTTGCCAAAGTGTGCTGGAATGGTCTAGTTTGAGTCCCCTTCATAGGTGTGGTACCCACAGCTTTCATGGTTAATTCTCTTTGTTTTTGCTGTAGCAGTGGATGTCCATAGGTGGGACTTGGAAGCCCACCCCTAGTCATTTTTACTGGGGGCTGGGTCATTTGTCTCTTATATTCTGGGTTTTTGTCTCTTATATTCTTTGTATTAAAGTATAGCTGAATTTTGAGTGTCATTCATTTGTGTGGGGCTGTTTGGTTCAGCAGCAGAGTCTACACCCTGTGAACTTATAGTGTCCCTGTAGTTTCCTAGTACTTCACAGAATAGGGAGAAACAAACAATGCAAACAATCTATCACATTGAAACAAATTCCTGGTTTCTACTGTGACATCTGCAATGTTAATTACCTCAGAAACCCAGAAATGGTAGCGTCAGCAGTTGCCAACAGCAAAACCAGTAAGTAACCATAAACTAGATCTGGCAGTAAAACGAACAACAGGTGTCAACTACGTCATCCACAAAAGTCATAATTGCAGCAACATGAATGGTGGGTGCAGGAGTTACATAAATGAACTAGTTCTAAAAAATGGTAAAAATGCTGCTAATTAAGAGAAAAGAATTTACAGTTTCAAAAAGTAAACAAAGAGATCACAGAAAGAGTAGAAAAATAGGAGAAACAAAGGAGGAGAGAAAGAGAAAAACAAGAGAATTTGGCTGTTAGCAGGAGAAGAGAGAAAAAGAAACATAAGAAAAAATAAAAAAAACCCCAAAATATACAAACCCAAACCCCTAACCTTCAAAGGACAAGGCATGGAAAACTAACTACATTAAAAAAGACTAAAAGTGAGCAAAAAAGAACTATGTATATATGTGTTCATGAACCAATCAGCACAGCAAGAACACCAAACAAACTAAAAAACCCCAAAATAAACAGCAACCACAAAAACCTGAAAAATATTCTTAATGAAAGATGAATCATTTCCACTGAGGTGGACAAAATAGTCGATGAGAATGGATGACCACTGTCTATGTCCAACTGTCTTTTTTTCCATTTTTTCTTGGGCTATTTACTATGAGAGAGAGGAAAGGCCAGGGATTGTTAACTCTGTTGTCTTTTTGTGTTGCTTACCAAGCTGCCAATCTCTCTCAGCTTTTCTTCTCAGTAGTATGAGGTAGGATGGAACAGAGTAGTCTGTCTGCACAGACCAGATCGATGCACTTCCAGGTGGGGCTGCTACAGGGTTCTATGAGGGAGTCCCAGTGGTTGGAGCTTAGGTCTAACCAGGCCATAGGGGCTTTGTTGGGTGTGTCTGCTCTGGAGAGATTAGGTCCACACGCACCTTAACTGTATAGCAAAGGGGTACTTTATTAAAATAGGGCAGAACATTAATTTTATGAAGTTTGCTAGAATTCTAGGACAATGGAAGAACATTCCCTAGCTGAATCTATTTGGTATGCAATTTTCTGGCAGTGTACTTGTATACTACACATAGGAAAAGCAGATTCAGCTAAATTGTGAGGATAACATAACAGGGCCCATCAGTCACTATGCTTTAATTGCTGAAGGTAACAGCCACCTAAGGTAGGAATAAATTATGCCCAATTGTTAAGGACAATTATGTGCCTTATCAGCTGGTCAGCAACAAGAGGCTAGAATATATGGACCATTAATCTGTATGTGAGCAGCTGTTCCAATGACCCTTCCAGAGAGAAAGTGAGAGACCTCTTGGCCTACCTTGTCAATCATTAGCAAATTAAAAACAACTTAACTGGCATCTTCTGTACTGTAGGTCATTTTTTAAAAGGAGAATATTAGCCTACATAATAGATGTATATTACTTTTAAACCCCATCAAGATTTCAGAGCCTTCATTCTCCATATTGTCTCATTTTCTGTAGTAGAAGCATTTTAGGGAGAGAGAAGTGCAAAGATAGGAGATTCTTCAAGTCATCATAAACCTTTATTTTTTTATTTTCCTGAATCTGCTTATTCAAATTTCAACCTCAATCCTAAGAGCATAAGAAAGTGGTTAAAAATGTAACTAGAGAAATCATATTTTAAGAAAGAGAAATGATGAAATCAAGGACTTCATTGCCAAATTCATTCTCTGAAGCTCTGTTTTCTAAATCCAAGTTTTCAAATCTCATTTTTAGAAAGTTTACTACAAACTTATGTACTTTTATACCAGCACAGACAAGGATGGAAATGATTCATTCTGTCTTTGTGATGAAAATAACCAGGTGATAGGAAAAACACAATTCCTAATACTTCCCCTGGAAAGAAATTCATCATGAGAAGCTCATTGTGTTAGATAGTGACTCACTTCATTAACTGCATCCTTACCCAGGAATAGTGAGGGCATCATGATTTTCTTTTTTTATTTACTTCGTATAATTCAGGGATGGCATAGTACCAAAAAGTTGCTCGGTAAATAATTGTTTCTGGGGAATACTTGGAAGGCAGATCATGTTTCTAAAGTGCTTTGGAGGAAGGGATTGGCAAAAAGAGCCTTAGTGATGTATATTGGCTAAGTACTAAAAGAAAAAGAACTCTGGGAAGGATTGGCTATTTTATATGCAGGGAAAGATTTTACATCCCGTGGCTAAGAGCTGAATCCAGAGATGGGGTGACCTCTGTGTTGACTCCCCTTGGAGAGAACATGAGTGCTTTCAGTATTTGTGAGGAAGAGCCAAGTGGGTAGGGGATATAAAAAATTGTGGACTTTGGCAGAAATTGGCAAGATATTCCCCAGTCACCTTTCCGGTTCCTAGACATATGGGAAGAATGACATATTCCATTCTCTTTTGCAGGTAGGTTGGGACTGTGGGACCAGTTCAGGACAGTGGAATGTTGCAGGGGGTAATTGATATCTTTTTCTAAGCAGTGGCCTTGAAATATTTTTTTTCTTGCTGCTATTTGTTTCATGTCCTTTAAGGTGGGAACAAGGTAAAAGAAACTTGGATCTGTGAGGAGCCCTTATGGGAGAGGATTTCCAGCCAATGCATATCAAACTGTGTTGTGAGCTGGGGGGATTACACTTCTAATACAGTTAATTCAAAAAATGAGTCCTACTACTAGTGAAGAATGAATGGGAAAATGTACCAACCTTCTTTCACTTGTTTTTAAATCAAGATTTAGTTTAACATTATCACACTTATTTAACTATAATGTAGTTCCAAACTTATTTAAAATTTTATTCCCTCTATCACTCTCAGAGTTTTCTGTACTTTTAGTGTTTGGAGGGTAAGGAGGTGACCTGTACACATCACAGGGCTCATAAAATTATATATTAGGCATTTTTTAAAAGTAGGGAGTGATTTTTTAGCTTTTTCCATGTATTACTTGGTTATTTGTTTAGATTATATATTTTTGATGATGTCAGTTGTGGTAGTGTTGCATTGTTAAACTTTGTTATCACATTTATACTTACATATTTCCTTAATAGCCATCACTTTCATCTAGATGTTTAAGTTTATTTGCATGTAAGTGAAGCAGTGTATTGCCACATGTTGTGTGGTCGAACGTGGCCCTGTCTCCATCACCTACTATCAGTCTAAAATTGGTGGACCACTTGAATTTTGGAGTGACTAAAAATTTCTGTGTTCTTCAATTCATTTTTATAAAGGAGGATAACATAAGTACCTAGAAAATGCTAATTATGAGATTAAATACACATCTAAAATGCTTGGACTCAGTAAGAGGTCAATGTATGTTAAGTAGTGTTACTATTCCTCTTCTCTAGTGGTTTTCCTATTTGCATGATTAATTATACATATTTGCTTTCCCTCCATTTAAAAAAATAAATAGATGTGTGTATCTTAGAGTCATTTTCCATTCCCACACCAGCTTTCTAGCCAGCTAGGAAGCACGTTTCTCACTGTCTCTGACAAGGGGTGATGTGGGGAGCGGGTGTCCAGGGTGGGATGCTCATAGCATTTGGCTTGTCTGGTAGGTCCTTCCATGGTTCCTTGTTGATCTTTGAACCCTTGAATGGAGGGGAGGGTGGTATTCTTGTGGAGAAGAATAAAGGAGAAATGAGACAAGGTAACAAAGTTGAGCTAAACTGAGAATACCATGTATTCTTAAGGAATGGAATATAATTGGGAGGAAGGGAATTTAGATATTAAGGGCTAGGGTAAGTGGTGTGGATTGTTGACATTTTAAAAACATCTTTAATACATCGTAGATTTTGTGGGGAAACTAGATATGAAAATTATCAACTTGTCTCAGTGGTAAGGATGCATAAAACAAAGAATTTTAGGAAGCAAGCACTTTCATAACGACTGGGCAAACAAACTTAATTTAGAAAAGAATGTTAAGAAGTTGATAGAATATTTCCAATCTGCCATTTATCAACTACATAATCTTAAGTAAGTCCTCCCAGTCTCTGAGTCTCGGTCTCTTCATTAGTGAAACAGTGAAAATAATAATTTCTAATGAGATTTTGAGTCCCTATATTAAAAATACTATATATAGTAGCTGGAGGAGACAAGAAGCTTAATACATGTCAGTATTATTTCCTTTTATTATTTCTATCTTTTATAGATGGTCAAGGTGAATGTAATAAAACTTAGCTGTGCTGTATATTGTGGCAATGTGTAAGAAAATAACATAAATAGTGAGCTATTAATGGAATTTTGATTCCAACTAAAATCGAGGCCATGGCATAAATGCTGAAAGGGAGAAGCTATAAAAATTACTATATGGTTATAGGCAGGATTTTAGTTTGTTTTTTAGATTCAGAATATATGAGTATTCATAAAAACAGCAATCTGAAAGTTAAAAAAGTATCAGTTGAAATATCTTCTCCCTAAAGAAAGTAATTGCACTAATAGAATATACAAACTCTTTTTCTTCAGGGAGCATTCTGAACAGAAAACAAACATTCAGTTATAAATATTGCATGTACAAAGAGTTTTCCAAAGTAACTCTTTTTAATGTATGATTTCTAAAATGTTTTGTAGTAAATAAATGCTCACTTATATAAGTGATATCCTAACATGAAAACAATTCAGCTTGCAAATCTTTTCATGTTATCTCAGTATCTTTACTGGTCCTCATGGGTTTTCTCTCAATCAAATTGTATTTTAAAGAAATCATTCACTTTTCTTCTCCTTGAGCTTCATTAGCATTTAACTGGCAAGTAAAAATTTTATATATTAAGATGTACAATATGATGTTTGGATCTATACATACAATGTATGATGATTAAATCAAACTAGCATGTCAGTGAACTCACATGCTTATTTTTGTGTGTGATAATGTATAAAATCTATTCCCTTGGCAATTTTCAGGTAGATATTATACTATTTTAAGTGCTGTGTGATACTTTTGCCACTGGAGCTCCTTGTATTATTATAAACTATTGTGTGCAGTGGGCCTGCAGAGCTTACTTCTGCTGTCTAACTGAAACTTTGCACCCTTCAACCAACACCTCCCTAACTATTCTCTTCCCACTCCTCTGCTGCAGCTCCTAATAATCACGACTCGACTCTATTTCTGTGGGTTCTACTTTTTAGATTTCCCATGTGAGTGAGAACATATAATATCTGTCCCTCTGTGCTTGGCTTATTTCACTCAGCATAACGTCCTCCAGGTTTATCCATGTTGTAATAGACGAGCTTTCCTTTGGTAAGAAGGGGTCATATTCCAGTGTGTGTGAGTAGGCTGTATATTCTTCACCCATTCACCCCCAGATGGACACTTAATGTTGATTCCACATCTTTGTTGTGAATAATGCTACCATGGACTTGGGGCATGGATGTCTCTTTACATATTGACTTCATTTCCTTTGGATACCACAGTGGTGGGGTTGTTGGATGGCATGGTAGTTTTAATTTTTGTTTGCTGAGGAGTCTCTATTCTGTTTTCGATGATGACTCTACTAATTTACAGTCTCTCCCACAGCATGCAAGGGTTCCTTTCTCCCCATATTCTTGCCAATGCTTATCTTTCATCTTTTTGATAATGGCCTTCAAACCAGTGTGAAGTAATATCTCATTGTGGTTTTAATTTGCTTTCCCTTGATTAGTGAAGTTAAATATTTTTCCAAATACCTGTTGGCCATTTGTAATCTTCTTTTAAGAAAGAATCATTCAGGTCCTTTTCCATTTTTTAATTGAGTTATTGTTGTTGTTATTTGCTATTGAGTTTGGGTTCCTTGTGTGGGTATTAATCCCTTAGAAGAGAGATGGTTTGTCAATATTTTCTTCCATTCTATAGATTGTCTCCTCTCAGTGAAATTCTTAAAGCATTTTGGTCATTAAGAATGAAGGAAGAAAAAAAGAATTTAAGTTCACATGACTACACTTCACCAAAAGCCAAACAAATACCACTAAGAGCTCTCATGTTTCAGACCAGTGATTCTTCAGTGAGCAATATTTCATTCATCAGTTCATTCAATTCCTCTCTAAAGGATTAAAACAAAACTTAGGACCCACTGAGCAATATATCAAATTTCATGTGATGCATTTAAATAATGCTTACAGGAAAAATTATAGCTTAAATACTTTTGATAAGGAAGAGTAGTCTAAAATCAATCTTAGATTTTACTTAAACAATCTAGAAAATGTCCAAATTTAACCCAAAGAAATATGAAGAGACAGGAAATTAAACAGTGGAGGAAATTAACAAAATCAAAGCTTTTCTTTAAAATGATAAATAAGCTTTAACTCTGTAGGCCAAATTAGAGAGATATAGACCCATCAACCTCACTATGTATGTTTCATCTGAGACATTGCTACAGTCTGCTAATTCCATAGACAAAATGTAAAGCCCCTACCGCAAAAAGACAAAGAGTCAGTGAGATATATGAGATCATGTTTCCAACATTACATCAATTTGTTACACATTATAGGGTGAATTTTCCTAGGGTGATATAATGCATATTATATTTGTGTACCAAAACACTTTAGTTGTCTGGGAGTTGAAGTGTAATTGTGCAGGACAGGTGTAGCTTGTTTTGTTTTGTTTTGTGTGGCCAAAAAAATGACGATTAAAAAACTATTTACTGAAGGCCATATTAAAAAAAGAGAAATTTGTCTAACATGTTAGAGTATTTTGCAATGTTTTAAAATTTTGAATCTTAAATATTTAAATTGAATTGCTTGCCTCCTTTGAACCTTATTAAATACATGTTGAAATGCAAAATGATACAATTCAGGATAAGATATTGAAAAAAGACAGCTTACCAAAATAGACAAAAAGAAAATCATGACATCCCTATATTTAATAATAAAATACAATACAGTATTAAAAACCTATCTCAAAATTACATTCACAGAAGATTTCACTGAAAAATCAAACATAGGAGGAGGAATTAAGAACAATTGACAAAATTTTCAGAAAACAGACAATATTTTCAACCTCTTATATGAAACCACCATAACCTTGGTAATAAAATCAAATAAAATGGGAAACCCCCAAATAAACACATACAAAAAAGACAAAGACCAATATCCCTCATGAGCGCAGATGCGGAGTCCATGACAAAAATATTAGCAAACCGAATCCTACAATGTATAAAAAATGCTGTATCATGAAGGCATAAAGGTGGTTTTAGCCTTAAAAACCTCAAATTTGAAGAGTCACAGAAAGCTATCAGTGCCATTTTTAGAACTATTAACATGTATAACAACTGAATACTATCTAAGTACAAAAATGTTTAAAGATGAACCAGGAGAATGATGAAATGATGGACAGATGTCACTTCTTTAGGAAGTTGAGGGACCGGGGAAGAGGAAGCAGGACAGAGTTAATGCAATAGCTTGGTTAACATTTTACTTCTTGGATTGTGTGGTGGGGGCATAAGTGGTCAGTTATTTCTGTACTTTATAACTTCCACATTTGTGATAGGTATTGTTTTATATGTATCAAGTATTATATCTTAATATTTAAGGAAAAAGAAGCATATCAAAGTTCTATCATTAGACTTCTATTTTTTTTTGACTGAGATAAATTCAGAAATAAAAATACAAATTAGTCTGTCTACTATTTTGATCCGTTACTAAATTCCATATCAATTTAAAATCATTTGATGTCATATTTGGCAATAAAGAGAAATGTGTTTTCTGAGCTGGGCTGGGGAGCTGTACTGCTGGATAGATGGGTTTTAAGCTAAAAAATTATTACTGGAAGAGAGATAAATTCTGTGTCCTTGGTAATGTTACTTGCCCATAAATATTTGGTGAATTGGGTTTAAGTGGGGCTAGGACCATTGGTTGACCATTGTCAGAGAGGCAGGAATAAAGACAGCCAGGTAAAGAGAGGAGAATCCTGACAGTAACTTTAGTGGGCAGTCCTGGAACAGGATCCTCAGTGGAAAGAGAATTTTTAATAGGTAGAAGGTAGACTAGGGCTATGCCCTGGTAGCCACATGAAGGAAATTTGATACAGATATTATTATTTCAGATTATAATGAATATAAGAAATCATCAATATTAATGAAATATGATACATATTTTTCTCATACTAAGTCCTTGAAATCTAGCATGTATTTCACACAGCACATATTAATATGGACGAGGCCCATTACAAGTCCTTGACAGCCACATCTGGTACCGTGGTTATTGCACAAATATATTTACAGCAAATCCAGTTAAACTTGTCACAAACAACCAAGGTAGAAGTAAGTTACCCAAGACCAGATGAGACTAATTAATTTATGATTTTGAAGTATTTATCTTTTTGTAAACTTCATGTATCCATGAGATGGTGTAAATTGTTGTTTTTGAAATGAGATTTGCAGATTAATCCATCTCCTGGTAAAGACAAGTAGATCCTACAAGCTGGTGTTCCTTCTGAGGTGAGTGGTAGGTAGAATAACCAGGAACCAGAAGGACAGTAGCAAAGATAAATAAGACGGAAACCCTAAGAACAGCACAGAGACAGCTAGTGCTGCGGGTTGGAGCCTTACCAATGTCATGAAGGCATAAATATTAAACACAGCAGAAATTCAGCAGTTGAGACAGAAAAGTTCTTCTGGACGAGGACCGTAGGCAGCCTATCACCATAATGATGAGACTATTGTCCAGAATGGCTCAAGACTGGCAAGCAAATAATGCAAATTGTTCCTTTATGTATCCCCAAGTGATATGATGCTTATGGCACATTTTTCTCATTCTTTCTATTCCTGTTTATTCATATTTTATTTCCAGAAAAAAGTTAGTTTTAATTTGAAAGGTAATTTTAACTACAGAGTAGAATTAATTTTTTAAAAAACATGTTGATCATTTACACTGCCTATTGGGATTAGAATATTGAGTCTTATTCTTTAAATTTTAATGGGCCTATTTTTTCTGTTTAGAATGTTGTCTAGATTATTTTTTGCTTGGCTCGGTTATTATTTAAAATTAGATCACAGTGAGTGCTATTAGAGTTTCTATTCCCACACACTAATCAAAGTACATAAATCATGATAATTGACCTGGGCTTAGTTCTGTCCCTCTTTCTAGTTAATTAGCGATACTGTCATCACAACTAGATAAAAGAAGTAGAACGCATGAATTGAATGATTATTTTGAATATTAGGGACTCAGTCCTAATCATGGATTAGATATTAAGGATAAGAGTCTGCTTTTACTTGCGTTTCAGAAACAGAATTTTAACTAAAGGTTAAAATAAATTTTCTTAATATCAACTTATAATCTTATAATTAAAATAACCTGGTTCACCAATCTCACAGTGTTTAAGGTAGATGCAGGAGAGGCTTCATGGGCTTGGAATGGCTGGCTTCTCCCACTTTAACATTTCTGCAATAAAGGTACATTTTTCTTGGTAGTGCTCATAAAAGTGCAGTTAACTCTGCCTTAATAATTTGAGTATAAGTTCACCTTAATAGGGTCAAGGAAGAATTCCTCCCTTTCCTATGCCATTTGACTCCAAAGTAATAGATAAAAACAAAACTCAATCATTACTCTTATGGGTAAATTGTGAAAATGACTTTCTTTAAATGATTCCAAATAAAACAGACAAAGAAACAGTTTGAGAATCAGGGTTAAAAACTGTTCGGTGAGCCAGGTACCATGGTGCTTGCCTATAATCTCAGTGATTTGAGAAGCACATACAGGAGGATCACAAGCTTGAGGCCAGCCTCAGCAATTTAGTGAGATCTTATTTTTAAATAGATGGGTAGATAGATAGGGCTGGAGATGTAGCTTAGTGTTGAAGCACCCCTAATTCAATCCCTAGTACCAACCAACCAACCAAGAACAAAGTCAGGCTACTCTTAGGATTTATTAACAAACAGAATTAGATATGTATAAAATACTATATTGTCTAAAATAGAACTTTACAGAACTGAAAATATTTCTTTCACTTTCACACATTCCTGTTTCTGTGGTTACACACTTGATTTTTTTTTTAAAAAATTATTTATTCTAATTAGGTATACATGATAGCAGAATGCATTTTGATTCATTGTACACAAATGGAGCACAACTTTTCATTTCTCTGGTTGTACACAATGTAGAGTCACACCATATGTGCAGTCATACATGAACCTAGGGCATTGTTGTCCATCTCATTCCACCATCTTTCCTATCCCCATGTCCCCTCCCTCTCCTTTGACCAAATTTTCTCCATTCTTTCCATGCCCCCTCCCCTATAATGGATCAGCATCCACTTATCAGAGAGAATGTTCGGCCTTTGGTTTTTGGGGATTGGTTTAGTTCGCTTAGCATGATGTTCTCCAACTCTATCCATTTACCTGCAAATGCTATAATTTTATTCTCTCTTAATGCTTAGTAATAGTTCATTGTGTATATATACCATAGTTTCTTTATCCATTCATCTATTGAAGGGTATCTAGGGTAACTAGGTTGGTTCCACAGTTTAGCTATTGTGAATTGAGCTGCTATAAACATCAAGGTGGCTGTGTCACTGTAGCATACTGTTTTTAAGTCCTTTGGATATAGACTGAGGAGTGGGATAGCTGGGTCAAATGGTGGTTCCATTCCAAGTACAAACTTGATTTCTGATCACAACATGGATCATGATCATTTTCTGCTGAGGAAAATATGTTCTTAAAATTTTTACTTTAAAGTAATTACAGATTGACATGCAGTTGTAAGAAATAATAGATCTTGTGTATACTTTACTTAGTTTTGGCAATGGTTAGCATTTTGCAACACTATAGGACAATATCATAGGAAAATGACATTGACAGAGTTCACCAGTTTTTTTTTTCAGATGTCCCCATTTTTATTGGTACTTTTACTTATACCTGTGTGTGTATGGTTAATTTTATGCAATTTTTTCACATGTGTAGGTTGGTGTATTCACTCACACCATCAGGGTACAGAACAGTTGGATTACTAAAAGGATCCCTGGTATTACCTTTTATAACTACATCTACCTGGTTCCCACTTTACACCCCCATATCTGGCCCTGGTAGTCTCCAACACACTTTCCAACTCTGTGATTTATTGATGAGTAGTATTTTATGGTGTGGATGTACAGTTTATTCACTCAGTGGAAACACCTAGTTTGTTTTCTGTCTTGAGCTATTGCAAACAAAGTTGTTGTGAACATTTGTCTATAGGTTTTTCTTGTAGAAATGCAAGAGGCAAATTGCTATGAACTTCTGTTATGCTGATTTTTTTTCTTTAAAAATATAACCTAAACCAAGTAGGAAAATATCTGTAATTTCATTCAAAGTGTTTAACAAAAAGGTATTTTGGAATTATCATTTAAAAATGGTTTTGATATTTGTCCATAAAATAAAATTGAGCATATTTTGAGATCAAAATTTCCTTGAAAGAAAAGAGAAGTGGTCCTAAGGAGAATCCTCTGCAGATGAATAATGAGTATCATCTTGAAAATATCTTTGCCTAGACCAATGTCCTCAAGCATTTCCCTTATTTTCTTCTAGTAATTTAATAATTTCAGGTCTTACATTTAAGTTTTTAATACATTTTGAGTTAATATTTGCAACTGGTGAGAGGGTCTAGATTTACTGTTCTGCATATGGATATCAAGTTTCCCAAGTACGATTTGTTAATGAGATTGTCCTCCCTGACTCTCCCATGTGTGTTTTTGGCTCCTTTTCCAAAAATGAGTTGGTAAGCAGAGACTGGGGAGAGTGGAAAGGAGGGGGATGACAAGAGCCTGGCCAATAGGTACAGTATTAAAATTAGGAGTCTAATTTTAGACTCTGTGTCTAATTCTGTGTCTGTGTCACAGCAGAGTGAGTATAATTAACACAATGCATTATATATATCTCCAAAGAGCTAGAAGAGAGGATTTCGAATCACTCGCCAAGAAAATGTAAAAGTTGAAGGTGATGGATATGCTTAATGATCCCAAGTTGATCATTACCCAATAAATGGATGAATCAAACATCACACTGTACGTCATAAAAACAAATAATATTGTGTGTAAATTAAAAAGTTAAAAAAAAAAAAACTAGAGAGAGTGTGGGATTGTCCTCAAATCAATTTGAAATTTCCAGTGAGGTCTCAGCACAGGATGGGTGCTATCCCTGAGTAACCTGCCTTTGGGAGAATGAGAAGACAGGGGAGCCCATAAGACCATCTCTTCTGGCACCTTCCCCTGATTAGCCTTATCATTCTTCTTAGGAGAAGGCAAATGAGGACTTGCCATAGGGCTGAGTGTAAACTATGCTGGTGTCCCTCTACTTTCTACGTGGAAGGAAACACTGAGTCAGACATGACTCCTCCTACCCCTCAGTGATATTGTAAAAGTAAATGCTAATATGCAAACCGAGTGTCATTTCAGTCCCCTTTAGAATTATGTAAAGGTGTTTGCAACACTCAGAGTTCACCAAGAACTCGTCCCTATTTGTTCAGCCAATGTGACCTCGCTGAGTCAAAAGCTTTAGTACCAGTGGCAGAGACTCACAGGAAAAGTGGCATCTATAGGACTGGGAGCAAAGAAAGTCAGATGCTTTCAGAGCATCCTTTGGGTCATTAATAAGGTAGCAGACTCTGAAAAATATTTTAATAAGATGAAAGAATATCACTCTCCTCAAAAAAAAAAAAAAAATCCAGAGAGGTGACATATTTTAAGAAAAAGGTAAAGTTCAAAGCTCCACATTCTCTTCATTCCTCCCTTGCTTTCTGATACCTCTGTCCCTACCAACAGGTCCAAGGGCCCAACACTCCTCTGAAGTATGAAGCTGGTGCTTGATGGTGAGTTGGGCCTGCAACAGTAAGCTGGGTCATGACATGCCTTCTTTGATTTCCAAAAGGAAGTGTTTCCTGGCCCCGGGTTCCATCTGTGTGTTTGGGGTGGAGGTCACACATTGCCCTTCAGAAGTGGGGCTTTTGTGTGAAGGTCATTTAAGCCACCAAATCCCAGCTATTTCTCTTTCTCTCTGCAAATTAAACACACTCCCTGCTGTGTTCTAATGGATTTCAGTCCTTTGTAATTAAAGATCCAACTGTTCACCTCCTGAAATCAAGAGCTTTTTACCACACTGTTGCTTCATTTATCTCTGGGGAAAGACACTGATCCAGCCGTTCGCTATTGGAGAGGGGCTCCCGTCTCAGTACCGCTGGCAGTAACACTGCAATAAAAGTGAACAGTAGACATTTTGGAAGAGACCCATTACCTTCACTCTCTAATGAGTTTTGTTTTTCAAGAGCTTTTCAGTAAAAAAGATTTACAACAGAGAAAACCTCAAAGTGAGATGACTGGCTCTTCAGAGTATTATCACTGCCCACAGTGATTCAAATTATTTCCTGTCTCATTCATCCCTTTGCTGGACTTTGAAGTTTCCTTTCCTAGTATTTCCTTTTGCCTTCTGTAACAGAACTTCATTTCTTGCTTATTTTCTTCTCTTTCACATCTCACTCATTCCGTGTTTCTGCGAGACTCCCGTGACAAATTTCTCTTTTATTGTGTCCCATTCTGAGTTTCCCAGAAAGCAGAGCCTGAGGCAGAGGGCAGCTGTGCTATTTCCAAAGGAAGCCTGATTGAGCCAAGAGGGAGGGGGGCAAGGGAGGAGGAAGGCTCAGGGGGAGCAGGTTCTGTGCTGATGTCGGTGACTTTGTTGAGTGCCACTCCTCATTAGAGCTATGAACAAGGACCCCAAAAGCTTAATAAACTACCTTGCAAACAACTGTAGGGGGAACAGGGAAGAATTCATGCACTGGATCCCATTTCTCATTCATGCATTCACCCTATGGGGCATGATTTTCTGGAGACAAATCTGTGGACATGTGCGTCTTGTTGGTTCTCCTGAGGAAGTCAACTAGGATAGCCCATGCAGAGATGCTGTCAGGGGACACCTGCAAGGAGCTAGGCAGAGTTCCTGCAAAGACCCTTATCTCAACATCAGTTGGAATACAAGACAGTTGAAGCCTGGAGGATCTGAAGAACTTCCCACGATTGTTGGTCTTTGCAGAAGAAACAGTGAAACTCATTCCTGCAATTGAAAGGGATTTAAAATAGCCTGAGAAAAATGGTTTTGAAACTTTTTTTTTTTTCTTTAATGGTCTAAGCAATCATGAACTCAACTTTCTCTGAGCAACTAGAAAACAGAGATCCTACATGATTCATTCTACATTCCAAGGCGTAAAGTTTGCCACAAGGCAGATGCTCAATATGAATTTTCATAATAATGAGAATTTATGCATGAACTGCATTTTAGGGACATTATGACTCATACATTTAATCTGTAAAAGAATAACTGATTTTAAAGCCTCCAGTAAATAATAATAAAAATAATACTTAAACCTCTAGTCTCTGATGTGCTAGAGTTGTTGAAGAGGTCCACTCTAAATAATTGTATTTTCAACTCAGGAATCACTGGAGACCATGCATCCATTTCTGTCTGTCTGGTCTGGTCTGTTCTGGTCTGTTCTGGTCAAGCCTAAAGTTCCTGCACATGGAGAGCTCTTTCTGTAGGGGAGCTGGAAGGCACTTTGTACAGCTCAGATAATCCTGATGCTTTTTGTATTGATACTGCCTTAGGACAAATTATTTAAAATGTTTCACTAAGAACACTGAACTACTATAGGTAAACAGGAAGTTAAATACAATCAGTAAAATAAGTAACAGCAATGTTACATTGTTCCAAGTTTATTTGGCTTTGTTTTATTTGCCTTTTTTTGCTGAATGTTTTTTGAAAAGTTGGTAGATAATGTATATACTGAATCTTGGGAAATATTTAGCTGTTAGATTTTTAAAACAATGTTTCATGAGGCAAGTATTAATTTGTATTCAAGATTAAGGTATAGCTAAATATTTTGTATTGCCAGTGAGATTCACAACTGATTTTTGAAAAAAAAAATCTGATGACACTGTTTAGCTGTTAGATCTTTGGTGCTCTTTTAAAATTTGCTTGTGTAAAATAAACTTTTCATTTAAAAATATATGGATTTTTGAAACCACATTTTGAATAAAGTTATTCCAGCAGCAGAAATGAAAAAAATGAATAAACTTATACTCCTAAATCTTCATTTAAAGGCTTAATTATCCATAAAATCTGCTGAATCTACCCATCTAGTTGATAGAAAGATTACTTTCTCTTTTTTTTTTCTTGATTTGCTTTTTTAGAAAAGCATGAGTGTAGCGTGCATACTAAAATTAGCAACATGTAAAATTAGCGAGCATTTTGATGGAATGAGAATGAGAGATGAAATATTAGTGCGTCCACTTCATTGCTGGTCTCTCTATCCACATCCTTAGTTAAGCGACTTCTACCACGTAACCAAGAAACTTATTTGGAAGTGACTGTGCTTGTCCAGAGCTGGGAAGGCTCATGCATAGGCCTCATATTTCTGCTTGCCTTCCTGTGCCTCTGACATGGCCATGAGGAGAATGTCACTGACCATAGGAAAAAGATGGAAGACAGCTGTGCAGCGCACAGCACGCTCCTCTAGCTAAGCCACAGACACAGGAGCCACTGGCCAGGATTGGCAGAGGCCAGCCAGTTTAGATAAGATGACCACCCCCAGACCCAGGTCAATATGTAGACTGAGTTCTAAGATAATTTTTTTTTTGTTTAAAACTACCATGTTTGGGGATAAAGGACTAATATAGTATGTGTCTGCTATCCACAGTCCTCAGAAACTAAAGTCTGAGTGTGATTGTCCATATGTTACATTACATTCCTGCAAAAATTACAGCTAATATTTTACATGTAACTGTGATATGTCTAGCAATGGAGATATATTACTCTCCTTCCTTTACTGAAGGCTTCTCTAGAATGTACATATAAAAAAGCCTGTTTGGATGGCACCCAAATAAATTCAATTTCATTCTATTCTGTGGGGAATTTGGAAGTGCTACCCTTTACAGTGGCCTGTACATCCTTAGCAGAATTTTGTAACATTATGTGGAGTATTTTCAGTATAACATTATTTACAGAGTAGGTTTCCAGAAATCAGTCCAACTTATTTATTGAATGCCTGCTTTTGCTACATCTAAAAATATACATGTGAGGAAAACAGCTATAGCCTGTAAGGAGAATCTAATACCACTGGAGTGATCAAATGTGAATTAACTTCTCCAAAGACTGTGAGAAATATAAAGACTATATGTCCCACTATGTGGAATAATTACAATGTACTCTTTTAAAAATTGATTAAAAATATATATTAGAATTTTTCCCCCCCAAAAGACTCAATGTTATTTTGGAGTCTGCTTAAATAAAAATGTTTAGATGCTGGGAAGGATTTTTTTCCCCCCCAGAAAATATTTGACATGGTAAAAATTTTGAAATTTAAAATTTAAAATGATTTTTCTTTTTAAAAGATAGGAGAAAGTTCATGTTCTAGATTTTAATTTTAATATTTATTGGACATTTTCAGTAAGAAAATTTAAAACCACTGTATAAAATTGGTCCCAAATGAAAAAACAAAGTATATCCCTCTTGTTATTTACGTTTTCTTGTGTTTACTTCATGAACATCTTCCTTCCTTTTCAAATATCTTGCTCTTCACAGGGCATCCAAAGCCACTTCCCAAATGGATAAATCACTAAACACCTTACCATTCCTAGGGTGTCCACATTTGATCACAGTGTGCTCAGTGCTTTGAAAGAAGTGTTTCAAGGCTCCAGATGTGAAAAGCACGCCACAGAGAATTCTGCCCAGATTCCAGCGTTCCCTCCCCTGTTTAGTGTTTACCACTGTTCCCTGCTCATCAGAAGTGACATCAAAGAATTCCTCAGGAGAGTTTTTGGTCCTTGGTTCTTCTACTGCTTGGTCCTGGCACATTGAATGGGGACACAGACCTCAGGAACCCTTTCTTCCTACCTTCTCAGTTATTGTAGATAAAAAGAAATCCCCTTCCTCCCCGCTGCCATGAAAACAGAGCCTGTCTCCTAGGGCAGAAGTGGAGAGAGCAGGTTAGATGTTACATTTGTTGCTCTGGAATCAGGACCTCCCAAGTCAGGTCCGGTCCATGCCATTCACCAGCTGTATGACCTTAGTGCTCTCATAAAAGGGCTCGCTGGAGCAGGTTTTCCCCTTCTGCTCTTCCACCCTGCGAGGACACAGAAAGTGCTGTCTTTGAAGTAGAGAGTAAGTCCCCCAGACACTGAACCTGTTGGCATCTTGATCCTGGACTTCTCAGCCTCCAGAACTCTGAGGAAGAAACTTGGTTATTTATCAATGACCCAGCATAAGGTGTTTTGTTAGAGCAGCAGGAAGGAACTAAGACAACACCCCAAATGGGCAGTGTTGGTGCACAGGGTTAGCATCCCTGAGGTCACGCAGAGATCCATTCCTCCACGCCCTGATTGGGATTCTCAGCTTCCATTTCCATTGGCTTTCTACCCACTGCTTGAGTAATTGGCCCTCTCTTCCTGGCTTTGGATTGATATTTTCTCATTGTCCATCTTTGTCAATTCTTTGTTTGATATGTTTACAGCAAACACAGCACATCTTCCTTGCGTGAAAGCTGATAGGAAGGGAAACTCTTTGGCTCTCTGTGTAGGGAAGGAGCCCACATCGGGGAAGAGAACAGGCTGCCTGCCTTCTGAAATCCTGGCCATCTTGAGCCTTGCAGGCAACCTCCCTCTCTTAAACCTCTGTGAGCTCACTCAGAGAACTGATGGCCCGCGGAGGTGGTGGGAACCTTCTGTGCCATGATTCAGAGACTCAGAAGCAACACACTCTTTCTAGCACGTGTACTTTGCTGGGTCTGTAGTGGGTAGGTGCTGGAGATGCCTATGGAAAGAAACGTAATTTATCTGGATGCAAAATGCTCTAGTCTGTACTTTTTTCTAAATATCTCCTACTTTGCTCTTTTTTTAGTACAACAGGGAAGAGAACTCAGTTGTAAGCTACAGGGAATCTTGTGGTTACATTCTTGATTTATCTCTTTGTGGCTGGGCCAGGGAGGGTTTGTGCTATACCACAGAAGTGGTAGGGACTCACCAGAGTCCTTCATGGGGGCACATAATAAAGTCCCCAAAGCCCAAACCCTGAACATGAAACCATGAACTTTGTGTGTGTATACTAGGTTAATACACAAAATTCAAGGCTAAATTCTTTTTTCTCATATAGCGATGAGATTAGATTGGGTAATCTGTTTTTCTCTGAATTACATGTTGATGATGGTATCAGGGAATAATCCTGAGGATGACAGATGTAGCCTGTAGGGCAGTCACAAGTAGCTGTCTGTTCTAAACTATGTTTTCTGAGTAAATGTTGAGTCCCTGAGGTAGTCTGTAGAACCAAAAGGGAAAAAAAAAATCTCCAAACACTATGTCTTGAATACAGGACACATAAGAATCATACTTTCATAACCTTTTTGGATTTGATGAAATAATTTATGTCAGTATCTTAAACTGAAAGAATAATTAATAGATTTTTTATCTTTGGTTTGGACTCCAGTGATTAACAGCATGAAATCCAAAAATCTGTCCTGGCTAATCTCACTGGAGGCATTTTACCTGGTTGGTGGTCAGAATCTTTATTACATTTGTTACAGATCATAAAATGGACTCGAGTGCATTATATCCACAACATATAGTAGGTGGAAGGCATTGATGAAAAAAATAGCATTTGACAATTTCATCCTTTGGTGTTATGTTTATTGTAATATATTCTGCATTCTTAAACATTTTGGTCAAAAGTATGAATAGTTGAAGAAGTACACTGGTGAGCAGAACAAAAACATGTTTTCTGGTTGCCCTAATGCATGCATGCATGTGAGAAACACACACACACGCACACATGCACACATTCCAATTGCTTATCTTTTTATTGCAGTTGCTCCTTGGTTTTAATATTGCTGTTTTCTTTTCAAAATCATGAAAGAGAAGTGTTCAAAGATTAAAGAAGCATTGTGATAAGTATTGATGTCATTAGTATAGATTTCTAATGACTGTAAAATAGTTCTGTCTTTAAGCCTTCCATGATCTGAAATCAATCCCCATACACAGTGCAAGAAAAAAGAGAGATGAGAGATTAGTAAACCAAATATACATTAACTCTCAAAAGCCCACCTGTTTCTAATAGCGCTATCATAGAATTTCCTAATATTCAATATAAGTAGCCTACTTCTAATATAAAACTTGTGAGTCATCATCAAATCTTTCTGTCACTTGCAGATAACAATATATACATAATTAGATTGATATTTGTATGCATTGATTTATATGAAAAACGATTCCAAAATGCTTTAGGTATATTACAGTTGATCATCTCATGAGGTTTCTGTCATCTGCCAGAGCATGAGTCTCCTTATTTCTAAACGTTTGTGAATGGACTGGCTTTCTCAAATTGCTTGAAAGTGATGGAAAGAGCCTCCAATGTGAATTCAACCTAAGTTTCCTCTATATAAGGTACCTTTTGTTATGTTTCATGATGCCATTCTTGCGAATTCTCTTAACAGACTCATCTTTAAAGTGGATTGATAAAAACAAACATGGCAGGTTGCTATGATATTGGCTACTAAGGAGATGTCAGTGTGTAGCTGCAGACATGCCTGCTCATCCTTCATGGCATTGTTCTGTCACAAATCCAAGAAACAAAAAGCAGTAGCAAAGCGCATCCAGTAAAATTGGTCACTTTCTCAGCCTAAGAATTTAACAAGTTAAGGACATTATTATTATTATAGAAATTAATAAGATAACTTTGAAAATGATTCATCCCTCAATTGAAAGAACACAGAATTTAGTCATATAATTTTTTTCTTAACAATTTAATGGTATTTATTATATAAATTAATAAGATAATATAGCTTTGAAAATGGTTCCGTCTTCAATTGAAAGAACACATACGGAAATCAGTAATTTAATTTTTCTTAAATGTGCACTAATGAGAACAAAGCAAAACCTTAAAATTATATACAAATTCTAAAGATAAGGTGATTTTTTTTTTTCTTACTGTGTTTTGATTCCCTGGGCTCCTGATCTGCCTCCTGATGTGGACTTGCTGCACAATAAAAGTAACATTTACTGATTTTGCAAAGGCCAACTACTAGATGCAGCTTGGAGACAAAAGAGCTCCTGTTATCAAACCAGCCCATTGTTCTCAGGCACTAGAGAACAGAGCTGAGAGACAGAAAAATCTGGTTTTTGTTTATATACTGAGGCTATGAAACATTGTGAATCAACCACAGGATGTTTTATTATTTAAAAAGGCCATTTTGAAACAATGGCAGCCTGAGTTTAATCCTGTGCTTATGACCTGCTCTGACTATTGTGCCATTTTAACAAGATGGAAAAATGATGTAGCTCAGGTTCCTTTCACATGATCAGATAGAACAGGCGCAGAGTTGGGCTGCCCAGGCACGACAAACAATAAAACTGATGACACTGGGCTGTCTTTCCTTCTTTTTTTTTTTTTTTTTGTTAAAAATGAAATTTTCTTTATGGTTAATCAGTTGTTCCATGGGAAGTGTATATGATGTGTTAGGGGTTGAGATGGTCACTTGGCCACTGGTGACTCAACGGTGAGGAGCCACTTCTGGTTCTCATTAGCAGAGACACACATCAGTCAGAAGCACCGGACCGAGAGGTGAGACAGTATGCAGGCCAGACCTTAGCATGGCTAATTGCTTTTAGATGCATATGGAAAGTCTGTATTATTTTACAGGATTATTTTTAGTATTTTATATAGGAGATGGTGGTGTGTGTGTGCGTGTGCACACGTGTGTATGCCTGCATGCTAGGAAGACAGGAATGCAATGTAGTTACGTTTTTGTCTGCTGATTTTTTTTTTCCCTTTGGCAAAGTTTATGTGAATTTTGTGGGGCCGTCCATCAGGTGGGCTGACTCCATGGACCTCTGATCTTAACTGGAAAAAATCACAGCATGCTACCCACTGGGCACATTGTACATGGGTAGGCATGAGAACAGCATCCTTAGTCCTTAAGGAGACTGATGTGACAAGATGGGAGGCTGAAGCTGCCAGGGGCCATCTCCCAGCTACGTGGAATGGCCATCAAATACAGATTCGGAGATCCAAGAAATCCAGCCATACCCCTACTTATCCAGGCCTTGGCCTTTTCAGAGGTGTGCACTAGTAAATTCCATGCTTATTAGTTCCCTCTTGCTGCTGTAATAAATCATCTCCAATTTAGTGGTTTAAGATTATGCAAACATTATTTTATAGTCCCTGAGTCAAAAGTCTGAAATTGGTGTACATGGCTAGAAACAAGATGTCAGCAGAACTGCCTTCATTCTGGAGGACCTAAGAGAGAATTGATTTCCTTATGTTTCCCAGCTCCTGAGGCTGCCTGTATTCTAGACTCATGGCTTCCTGCTCTACCTTCAAAGGGAGTGGTACATCTTCAGATCTTTGTCTCACTCACACATGTACTTTCTCTCTTTCCCATATTACATCACCTTCCCTGACTCTCCCACATCCTTTCTGTGAGGACCCTTGTTTTCTATCATGCCTACCCATTTAATTGAGAATATTTTTACCATTTCAAGATCCTTAGGCACATTTTCAAAGTCTCTTGCCATGCAAGATAACATATTGATAGGTACCAGGGATTTGTACATGGACGTCTTCAGGGGCCATCATTTAGCCTGCCACATCTATCTTCAGCTGGTTTGAATTGGGATTTTATAATTTTATCCAAGAGGATTCTGGTGAAAACACGGTGATTTTCCTTTTAATTTCCCTTTGAGGTCAAGCAATTGTTCATAACATCCTCTCCAGCATTTAGGGCATATTGCAAATTTTAAGAAGCAGAGATATTTAGAAGAAATGACACTAGAATATGAATCATTTGAATTTTAATTCTGACCAGAGCAAGTAGTATATTCGTTGTCAGACATGGCTTGTTCATTTGTAATATGCCAATACCCTGGATTTGCTTGATACACAAGGTTATCGTGAAAATCAAATGACATAAAAATAAATCCATACTGTGGGCATATAGAAAGTAGTTCTATTATTTTATCTCATATAGATGTCATTAAAAGCAATTATTTTCTTACCCATAGTAACCATAGTTTTTGAACACAGATCTTGCCATAATTGCATTACACATTTCTTTTGTCTAGTATAAAAAAGAAAGAAGATATGCAAGTGCCTCAGGTTGAAAAAGACAGAGAATAGATCATTTCTCCTCTGCCTCAAGAGCCACTGGAGAAAAAGCAAAACAAGAAAAAAACAGAGTAAAAACCCAACTTTTATGGGAGTAAGGAAATGGACATATACTAGTCTTACAAATGAGAGAGATGTGTTGAATATTGTGAAGTCCCCTAAGAGACTTTCAGATGGGAGGGAGATCAAAGATTCCTGTCATGTGATAGGCCTGAATCCAGGATGACTATTCTTCATTTAGTTCTGATAGGTGGAATATTGGAATATGACTAGATGTCAAGAAGGGAAATATTTCTATATAGATCAGTACCTCAGAACACAGGAACAGATACTGAAGCCCAAAGAGAAAAGGAATTGAAATTCAGGAAGAAAAAGCAGATACACTGTGAAACCATTGCCCAAGGAAGGAGAAGGAGAGATCACCAAGATAATTTACATAAACAATCTTCCTAAACAAGTTCCTTAAAAAGAGATAGAAGAGGTTGTATGGCAAAAAAAGGAAGTAGAGTGAGGAAAAAGCTAATACAATGCAGAAAGGAAATCAGTCCATCTCTGTGTCTCTCCATATTGATACAGTCATGCATGGTGGGGATATGTTCTGAGTAATGCATTGTTCCAGAGCAAGGACCTGCTGCAGAAACAGGCACCTATAGTGGTCCTCTCACTGGTTCTTTTGATCATGTCAGCAAGATTTCTGACATGTCACTCAAAGTAGGGGGCATGAGTTTATTAGAAAAGATAGAAAAAGAAGAAAAGGCAACACTCTTAGGGCAGAGAGTGAGTCCTCTCATGAGGGATGATGGGCCCCTCTGCCTTCTAGTTTTGGATCCCCCAGGGAAGTTTCTAGAGAATCCCACCCAGGTCTGCCTGTTGACTGGCCACAGGATTGCTTCAGACTTGCAAGTTCCCACTGTGCATGGTGAAGGTTCACAGCAAATCTGGGTCACTTTGACTCACACTGACTACTTCGAACCTTCATATCTCCCTGAATTTTGGAATCTGCTCTATGTTAGGGTCTTAAAAGTGCCTCCCTTCATTGTAACTTGTGTTCTCCTTATCAGCAAGGATGGTGGGAGGAGTCTTTTGTCCTGCATTTGTCCTGCAGATAACAGGTTGTTTGCTGAGAAGTATAATATATGCTATTGACTGAAGCCAGGCAGGGCTGTAGGTAATTGCTTTTAAAGAAAGATTGTGTGTGTGTGTGGGGGGGGGGGGGGGGGGTGCAGCCCAGTGGGCCCAGTTTATAGAAGTATCCCCTTAAACTTATCTTCCCACTACTCCTATCTATCTGCTACCTATCAGCATCATCAGGGAATTTTGTTGTTATGGGAACATCATAGAGGTACACAAATGGAGATGGCAATGGCATAGGCAACTAGGTGGTGTGATCTTGGAGTACCGTCATCATATATATGATTTGTCTTTGACTAAATTGACCTTTGCAGTGCATAGAGTAGTGATTCTCAAACACGGAATTGAGCAACTTCTCCCCCACCCCTTATCTAAGAGGTTTGAATTTGTACTGTGACAAGTCCTGTTTGTTGTCTTGAGTTTGGACTGTGAAAAGGCACATCTTGTCCAAGAAAAAAAAAACAAAAACATTAATGTCACATTTTATTGGTCTTGTTTTGAAATGTAGGTTTATTATTATCCAGGTAGGTTGAAGCCGATAGATCAGGAGCTGACGGCCGAGGAGTAGTTTGCTGCTGATAGGTCCCAAGAGGAAGAGGCACACTATTCTGTGCAGGCCACCTGGGGCAGCATGGGGTCAATTAGGAGGTGCAGGAGTAAGAAGAAATATGAGCAAGCATTTTTATGGTTTCCATAGGAAATAACAGGTGAGGCAGGATAAGCAGGCTTGGGATTGTCTGGTTTGAATAATTTCAGCCCCAGGTATAATGGCTGCCACTAGTTGGGTACCCGGTCCATGGTCAAGGGATACTGGCTTAAATATGCAAGTCTCGAGAGCCTGATGACTATGGTTGGATATAGGCTTTGGTTTTGTTGATTTGCACATGAAAGGTACACACCCGACTGAGTTTGCTATCTCTTGCAATTAGCTAACCCTGGGAAGAGCAATCTGCCAGAACGATCAAGGATACAGATGTAGAATTATCAGGAAACTCAGGAAGGAAAAAAATGAACCCCCCCAAATCATGATTAATACAATATATAGTAAAAGGGCCCTTAACAGAATATAAATTAGAATCCAGGAGAAATGTTTACATACTGTACCAAAATTGCCATTCATTGTGCTTAGAATATAATATTTAATTAAAGCCTCATAAAATCATGTGTCAGATCATTGAGTCTCAGGGGAATGTGCTTTTGACAGTTGCATGTTTTGGCGTTCAAATGGAAGTTGTTTTTCCTTGGAATTAGATACTCTATAAATGCTCTATTGAAATTTTTTTATAGTTTCAAAGCAGAACATTGGTAATGCCTGCTCTGAAAATTTGTATTTCACTCTATGTAAATGAATGCCTGAACAAAAAGTAAAACTAATAAATTTTAATAACAAAAAATACTAGAAGAAATACATAGATGGATATGTTTTCACGCACATGCCCACAGAGACTGCAGGCTCATAAGTTTGAATGTAATTGGAACTTGGGATGTTTGAAAATCTGGCTCCCAGCCTCGAGAATAAAAAGGAATTTAGGATTCCAGGCAAAGAGGTGAAAGACAAAGGGAAGGAATATTTATTAAGTCTGTGGGGAATGTGGGCAAGACTTAGTAACATAAACAATTGAACTTACTCTGAACAATAGGCTTTTTCATTTGCCAAAATAAATGCTTTTGATTGGAACTGATCATATGCTGTGGTAAAGAAGGCATGATAAGTAAAATTAATTTATTCTGCAGGAATGATTGGTCATTTTATAGCCCTGTGAAGACCACATAACTATGAGATAACCATTCAGAAAGGTAAATTATCTCATTCAGATATGTGTCAACAGAGCTAAAAAAAAAAAAATCCCTGGTACTTTCTCAGGGGCTAATATTATTTTAAACTAGATATTCACACCTTGAAGGCATTGGAGAAATTTTTAATTAAAATCACAGATGACATCATGTTGAGTGTTAGGGCATACAGCCTACAATAGAGAAATGAGATTCAGAATTTCATTTATAAATTAGAGAAATGAAATGCACCATTAAGATTGGATGAAATTGAAGGGGCCCGTCAGTGGCACATTGATGCTGCATTTCTATCATTAGTTTTTTCATCTAAAAAAATAGACAGTCTATGTAAACAAAGGACAAGATACTTGGTCACAATATATTTACTAATAACATCAAAAATTTTGACATAAAATCTGTATATGCTTGACTCCTAAGTTTGATGTACATTAAATTCTTTTAAAACTACATTAAGCAAGTTTTAGTTATTTAATTTTCATTGAGGATAGAGATCACTTTATTTTCAACAACCTTATAAAAGCTTTAAAGTAATAAGCATTTTTTGCTTTTAAGTCTGTGCATTTGTTTTGGAGACCGGAAGAAAAAAATCCCAATATCTAAACTATTTGATATAAAATACTTTTTCATGTATTTGGTGCTTTATCTGCATTTACTTTGATTATATGTCAGTTCTACTCATTTATGCTGAAACCCAGTCATAAGCTAATTTATGCAAAAACATTGGGAATGTTTTTAAGAAAGAATTGGTATGGTATCACTATACTGGGGCAGTATGTATATTCCCATGTTCATTTTAACCATGGGCCTTGATTATGATCCTTTATGTTGCCTGAGAAACTTCTAGTTACTATCTCATTTCCTCCCCAGAGAACTAAGCCAGAAAGACAAGGTGGATATTGATGTACACTTAAAAAGGAGGAATTTGGACCTAAACAGAGGGAAATTATGATAGGAGAGAGAGGCTAGTATTAAAAAGAGAGCTAGATCATAAATTAGGAGGGATCTTACATGAGTTTTGACACTAACTGGAAGGATGGATGTTGCCTGGTATCCATGCACCTGAGCATTTGCTAGGGTCGCTCTAACCTACCAATTATTTCTGAAACTTGTAATCGTTCAATACATCCTAACCATTTCCTTGCCTCCAGGATTCTTTCCATCACACAAATCCTCCCCTGCTCTGTCATTTGTGTGAGCATTAAGAGAGGAACCACACACAGCATGGGTGTAATAAGTACAAGGGACATTAATAGGATTATGCATTCAATAAATATTTGGTGAACACCTATGATTGCTCTGCTGTGCCTTAGATTTGAAACATGTAATGTACAGGCATGATTTCTATCTTCATAAGCTTTATGCTCTAACGGGGCTACAAAAACCATCTTTTCAAAACTCAGTTCTCCCTGATACACTATAGCAGCTGTTCATTTTTTATGAGATCAAGTCCAATTGCTTTGATGTGGTACTGTTCCCCGGTACTGCTCTCCAATCTGACATTTCCTTACAACTTCAGCCTTACTTATTTTCATTTGCAATTTTTAAATTTTAGCTTTAAAGCACTCATATTTTGTAAGTTTCTTGTTCTACCTGCAAATGAATGATGCAGAATCTCATTTCTGTTTTGTGTATGATAATTTCCTTTATTTGGAATTTTTCAGAAATGATATAAAACTGGTTAATTGCTGCATGCCCTTTAAGACTTGGCTGAAATTCTACCTTTCCTAGATAGGCTTCTCTGATCTCTTCCACCTTAGGCTGTGTATTATAACTGAATCTGGCACATGGGTGTATAACAGGTTTCAGCCTGGGGCAATTTTACTCCAAAGGAGACAAAATGTCTGGAAACATTTTGGTTGTAACAAGGGGGGTGATCCCACTGGTGTCCTAGTGGCTAGAGGCCAGGATGCTGCTCCACATCAATACAATGTAGAACAGAACAACTCTTCCAACAAAGGTTTATCAGATCTGGAGTGTACTAGCACGGACACTGGAAAACTTCATGTCGATGACCCCATTTACCCTTTAGGCTATGGGCTCCTCTTGGCCAGTATCTTTGTTTTATTCGTCTTTACATACTCAATATCAAGTCTGGAGCCTGGAACATGCCTCGTTGATGTTTTCTGAATGAATGAAAGTAGGAAGGAGTAAAGCATGCACAATTACATCAATAGCTAGAAAGTGTTCAATAATAGAGGTACAGATTGCACTTAGACCAGCAGCTGTATTCCCCAAAGTGGGGAGACAATTTTTAAGTGGGTTGGGAGATGAATGGGGATGGGGCACAGAGAAACCACAGGAATAAAGAATTTAAAATTCTAATAGAAAAAGGAAATTAAAAAATATTAGAGACCCATATTTATAGTGATATTTTTAGCAGTTTTAACCCTTTTGTATATGAAGAATATGTTTGAATATTGCTTCTTATTGAAGAAAGTCAGGATTGGCCATGTATATAGTTTCAATAAACAAAATTAAAAAGAATAAATAAAAAATAATTTAAAAATTAGCATTGATGTCAATAAGGTCAACCAAAACTCTATTTTATTACATTGTATAACCTGACATTATTTTAATTATTGTTGTATATTCTCTCAGTCTATATCTTCCTTTATTCCAAGTATGAAATTCTGTGTAAGCAAATGCTTCCTTTTCGTGAAATTAGCTATGGTAGGTGAAAGAATTTTTATCAGATAAGAGCTACTTTCAACTGTCAAACCAAAATAAAATGGAAACAGTTTTGGAGTTTAAAATAGTTCTTTAAATTTTCATGCTTTTCTGAAGTGTATTATTTCAATCAATACCAGCAGGAAAGCATTGCATTACTACCAAAAACAGTTCTTGAAAGACTTTCAAGGTTTGAAGGAAAAAACCTAAAAACCAAAAAGGCTGGAAATTTCATGGCAGAAAGAGACTGTTAAGAAACTACCAGGTAACAGAATCTGAGTCTCCAAAATTCTCTTAATTAAAAATCACTGATGCTTAAGTTTTAATAATAGCACATTTTCCCAGAAAGATTAACTGAAAGTGCAGTGAGAATTCTCCATTTCTTTTCCTACTCATTTAGGAAAATCATTTACCTAATGTTTTGGAAAAACCTGGCCTGGCTGTGTGAAAACTAACCATCAAAGATTGAAGCTGTCAGGAGGAAGGGAAAGATCCAAGATGACACAGGATATAATTTATTGGGGACTTATGATAAGCAGATCTTGGGTGGCATCACGACAGATGGGTGCCTGTACCTCATAGCAGGAGGAAGGGGTCTGTACGCTCTGTGAGACAGAGGTGGGCACTATAGTAGTGACATGTCCAGTGTCAGTTAAGAAACAGTCCAGGCAATCATAATCCCAGCAGCTCTGGAGGCTGAGGCAGGAGGATCGCAAGTTCAAAGTCAGCCTCAGCAAAAGCAAGGCCCTAAGCAACTCAGTGAGACCCTGTCTCCAAATAAAATACAAAACAGGGCTGGAGATTTGGCTCAGTGGTTGAATGCCCCTGAGTTCAGTCCCCTGTTCCATCCCCCCTCCAAAAAAATAGTCCAGGCATAATGGCTAGCAACCATGCTTGGCTGATTATCTTAACCATCTCATTTGTCCTGGAGGTTTGGAATGTGTGCCAGGGTCACATGGCAGGCAAAGTGGAGCTTATAGCAAAGATGCTATAGTCATGTCAAGCTGGACCCCTACACCTAACATATCATATTCCAGAATTGATGGGGCTTCCCCCCGCCATTCTTCTTCATGCTCTTGGGATGCTCAGTCCACATTGTTTTTGAAAAAAAAAAAAAAATATATATATATATATAATTTTAAAAAGTGATTTATTTATGGAGGTTTTACATATGAGTGGACTCCATACAGATATGCTTTTAATGATCTTCTCTTGAAAAACACCTTTACCAAAACTACCATCAATAAAATTCTCTCCACAGAGGATGCCTAAAGTGTTTATATTTTTAAACATTTTTAGCATAATTTAAATTTCCATTTTCATTAGTACTAAAATTCTATAAACAAAATATTTTCTAAGCTCTTCTTTTGTCCAAAAGAACTTGAGAGACTCTGACTTTTAATACTTTTAACATTGGTTATCACGTAATTGCAGCTACATAGAAATTTCTGACCCACAATTTGTAATCATCTGGAGTTAATGGTTAAGGCATAATGGCTTAGGCTAATCTCTTAGATGCCTGTAATAGAATGATTAGTGACCACCCAAAGATAAGTTCTAATCCCTGGAACCTATAAATGTTACCTAACAGGGGAAAAGGGTTTTTGCAGATGTCGTTAAGAATTTTTTTGGGGGGTGGGGGTATCAGGGATTGAACTCAGGGGTACTCAACCACTGAGCCACATCCCCAGTCCTATTTTGTGTTTTATTTAGAGACAGAGTCTCACTGAGTAGCTTAGTGCTTGCTTTTGCTGAGGCTGGCTTTGAACTTGTGATTCTCCTGCCTCAGCCTCCCAAGCTGCTGGCATGATAGGTGTGCGCCACCGCAATGGGCATGTTAAGAATCTTGAGATGAAGTTATCCTCGACTCTCAGTGTGAGATCTCTAGTGCTCTGAGAGAGAGGATTTGATACAGACGGAAGAGGAAAGGACACACTCAACGTGACCACATATATACCCACACAGAGTGTGTTCATGACGTCTGTGATCAGAATGGGCAAACACAAACCAAGGAAGGCCGGCAGCCACCAGGCTCTGGTGGGACACATGCTCATTCTCTTAGTGCCTCCATGGCAAAGTGGCCCTTGATTTTGGCCACTGACACTGAGTTCAGACTTCTAGCCTCTAGAACCAAGAGAGGATTTTTTTTTTTTAAAAAAATCAATTCCCAGGTTTGCTGCATATTTGTTAAAACAGTGGCATCAAAATATATCTTAAGAAATAGAGTGAAAAAAGAGGGAAATGAATACTATCTTCATGGGTTCATGTATCAATGTGGAAGAGGCCAATTCACCTAGTATGGATAGAAGTACAGAATCAGGTGGAGGTCGGGTAAGAACTCGTTCGATTCAGTCAATATTATACAGTAACTTAGTATAATAGTGGCTCTCTTGATAGATCACCAAGCATTTACCTGAGTCCTTTTAAAGGCATCAAGGTCACCGTATTTAAGGCAGTATATTCAGTGGTAGGCTGGTCACAATGAACACTTCATGGTAAAAATGAAGACAGCACTTGTGTGGCATTTTTCAAGTATTAATTGAGCATCTGTGATGTGCCCATAAGGAGTACAGTACCAACAAGAAGGAAGAAAAAGATCATTTTGCAACTGGTTACAGCATCCACGGGAAACTAATACTGGGTATGAATTAAGTGGAAATGAAGTAGTACCCAAGACCTGGAGTCAGAAATCAATAATGTGAGTAAGAGATACAGTAAAGGAAAGCGAGTAAATGATGTTGTTGATAATAATATGATGAACTTCACACTTATAACAAGATGTTGATGGAGACTAAGTTTTTTAAAAGTGGAAAATCAGGTCTGGTGTTAAAGTGATTGCTTTGTCATTCTTATTGAAAAGTCATCCATAACTTCTAGGTGGTAGAGAATAAATGGGCTTTCCAGCAAGTGTAGTTATTTTAAGAGGAAATAGAACTTATTATTAGCTAAGTCATTTTGGTCCTTTCCTAAGAAAGAAAGAATGCCCTGAATGCTATTTAAAAATAAGGAAGTAATTTGCTCATTGGTTTACTTTTCATGTATCCCTATAGTTTCATGTTGCCCTATAGTTGAGCATGCTGAATAAATAAATGCATGCTGAATAAAGTTGCCTGGAGGTTCATGCCTCTCTCAGAATGATCCAGAGAATCACACAGAGGGAAAGAGCATGTAAGATGTTTATGAGGAGAAGCATAATTGACAGAGGGAAGAATCAGAATCCTTGTGCTTTAAAGACCAGACGAACCAATATGAGGAGTTTGAATGGCCAAGGTAAGACTGTGATATTTGGGAAACAGGAAGAAACTACCTTTAGAAGTTCAGCAAAAGAAGGACATACCGACAGAACCATTAACTGAAATAGCTTAAGACAGATGAGAAACAGAATAGAAGATGCAATATTAATAAAGAAATTATTGCTTAGGGGTTGGGGTTGTGGCTCAGTGGTAGAGCGCCTGCCTAGGGTGGGTGAGGCACTGGGTTCGATCCTCAGCACCACATACAAATTAATAAATAAAAATAAAGTTATAAATAAAAAGAAATGATTGGTTAGCCTGTTTTGTCCACTGAAAAACATGGGTATGTGTGTGTGTGGGGGGCCCAGGACCGTTCAATTGAAGAATCTGCAGATTTGATTGACCTTTCAGATAATGAGAGATGAAGAAAGTTAAGTCAAACATTTTCCCAGGATTTAAAAAATAGATAATCAGGAAAAGACATGAAAGAGAACAATTATAAAGGTAAGATGTGGTAGAGTAAAAAATAATGTGAACTTCTCAAGGGAACTATTCAATGGGTAATTAGCCATGCATTAATGCCATAGAACTAGAAGCTGGGATACAGAGTTTCCCAGTAGAAACACGAAGCGGCATTGATCAGTGGGTGTTCTGATCTGCAGCAGCTGGTGGGTTGGATTCCTCCTGGGCTCACTTTCTCTGATACTGAGTGGTAGTGTGAGAGATGGACGTATAAGACTAAGCACAAAACACAGATGGCTTTGGTGAAGTGTTTTGTTGGCTTGTGGATGAGAAAAAATTCTGTCAAATTGAGTCTGAGAAACCATTTTAAAAACCTATGATGTGAAGAATAATGCAATGGTAAAATCACATTGCCATGGTGAAAATGGAGTACTGTGGTGGTGAAATTCATTAGTGGCAGTTTCTGGAAAGAAACTGAGGGACTATTAGAGTCAGATGATGTGATCATGGAGATGAGGTTTCAATGCCAGTGGCACCCTGGAATGGTAGACTGTCCATGGGGCACACTGAAATTAGAAACCCAATGCTTTATTTGTAAGAGGTGGTATCAGGCAAGAACACTTAATCCTGCTGGGCATGGTGGAACACACCTGTAGTTCCAGTGACTCAGGAGGCTGAGGCAGGAGGATTACAAGTTGGAGGCCAGCCTCAGCAATTTAGACCCTGGGTCAGAATAAATAAAAAGGGCTGGGGATGTGACTCGGTGGTAGAGCACCCCTGGGTTCAATTCTCTCAGTGCCACAAAACAAACACCCCCCCCCCCAAACCTCAATCCCTCTTTGTTTCCTTATCTCTAAAACTACTGATATTCTTTGGGTGCTAAGAATACTTAAAATCTCCCCAGCAAGTTCGAATCTAAGATAGGTTTAGATTTAGAGTCTGGTTTACAGGAAGTTTAAGAATTTTAAATTTACTGAAAAATTTAACAAAAGTAATAATGGCTTCCATATATTAAATATCAAATGTCAGTGACAATAAATCCCTGATCACGCCCAAGCCTATGAAAATGAACATTTCTCCTACTAATTGATGAAATAGTCTGTGTTTCAGAACATACTGACAACATCTCTATGTTTTAACACTTTAATAAAATAGCTTCACTGTGGGCATACTTACCAAGTCTAGGAAACATGGAGATACTTAAAAATTGTCGTGTCTGCTCATAGGGACAGACATGGTAGCCCCCCCATCCAGAGCCCAGAGGACAGCAGGGACCAACAAATTGAAGGATGAACACAAACGGCTCACAATGGGCTTTGAGTGGACAATTGAATTGAGATAAACTAAGTCATTATAATCTATGTAATCCAGATTAAAGACCATCTGGCATTTTATTCCAGGCAGATTTTCATATTATAAGTGGATTATCATTCTTTTGAAGGATACAGGCATGGCTAATGTTAGGAGTGCTAAATGGTGGGTCCAGCTGCAATTCATCTTTATGACAATACTCTCATCCTTGGGAAACTAGTGCTAAGTCTCAGTCTTGCGTAGAGCTTCGTTGAAACTAAAAGATGCATCTGATGATTTTGTAAAACATCCTTTTTTTTTTTTTTAAATTTTATTCTCCTTAGGTACACATGATAGCAGCATGCATTTTGATTCATTGTACACAGATGGAGCACAACTTTTCATTTCTCTGGTTGTATGTGATGTAGAATCACAACATACATGCAGTCATATATAAAGCTAGGGCTATGATGACCATCATATTCCACCATCTTTACTGTCCCTATGCCCCCTCCCCCCTTCCACCTCTGTGACCAAAGTTCTTCCATTCTTTCCATGTCCTTCCCACCATTATGGATCAGCATCCACTTATCAGAGAGAACATTTGGCATTTGGTTTTTTGAGATTGGCTTACTTCACTTAGCATGATACTCTCCAACTCCATCCATTTACCTGCAAATGCCATAATTTTATTCTATTTTATTGCTGAGTAATATTCCATTGTGTATATATACCATAGTTTCTTTATCCATTCATCTATCAAAGGGCATCTAGCTTGGTTCCACAGTTTAGCTATTGTGAATTGAGCTGCTATAAATATTGAAGTGGCTGCGTATGACAACTGTAGTACGGTGTTTTAAAGTCTTTTGGATATAGACCAAGGAATGGGATAGCTGGGTCAAATGGCAGGTGCATTTCAAGTTTTCTAAGGAATCTCCATATTGCTTTCCAGATTGGTTGTACCAATTTGCAGTCCCACCGGCAATGTATGAGTGTGCCTTTTCCCCCACAACCTCACCAACACTTATTGTTGTTTGTATTCTTGATAATTGCCATTCTGACTGGCATGAGATGAAATCTTAGAGTAGTTTCAATTTGCATTTCAATAATTGCTAGAGATGTTGAACATTTTTCATGTGTCTGTTGATCGACTGCATATCTTCTTCTGTGAGGTTTCTGTTCAGCTTCTTAGCCCATTTACGGATTGGGTTGTTTGTTTTTTTGGTGTTAAGCTTTTTGAATTCTTTATATATCCTGGAGCTTAGTGCTCTCCTGGATGTGTGTGAGACAAAGATTTGTTCCCATAATGTCAGCTCTCTGTTCACTTCATTGATTGTTTCTTTTGCTGAGAAGAAGCTTTTTTGTTTGAATCCATCCCATTTATTGATTCTTGATTTTACTTCTTGCACTATAGGAGTCTTGCTAAGGAAGTATGGTCCTAATGCGACATGAAGAAGGTTTGGGCCTATTTTTTCTTCTATTAGGTGTTGGGTCTTTGGTCTAATTCCTAGGTCCTTGATCCACTTTGAGCTGAATTTTGTGCATGGTGAGAGATAGGGGTTTAGTTTCATTTTGCTGCATATGGATTTTCAGTTTTCCCAGCACCATTTGTTCAAGAGGCTATCCTTTCTCCAGTGTACATGTTTGGCTGCTTTGTCTAGTATAAGATAACTGTATTTAAGTGGGTTCATCTCTGTGTCTACTATTCTGTACCATTGGTCTACATGTCTATTTTGATGCCAGTACCATGCCATTTTTATTACTATAGCTTTGTAGTATAGTTTAAGGTCTGGTATTGTGATGCCTCCAGCTTCACTCTTCTTGCTAAGGAGTGCTTTGGCTATTCTGGGTCTCTTATTATTCCCAATGAATTTCATGATTGCTTTTTCCATTTCTATAAGGAATGACATTAGGATTTTAATTGTAATCACATTGAATCTATATAGTGCTTTGGGTAGTATGGCCATTTTGACAATATTGATTCTGCCTATCTAGGTGCAGAAACATCCTTTTTTTTTTTTTTTTAAAGACTGGAGGAAGAATAAAACACATCTCACCTTCAATGGCTACTTTATTTTGTTATTTAAACATAATAAATAAAATAAAAACATTTTAGACTGGCTTCATGCCAGGTGCTGGGAGAGAACTCTAGGAGATCGCAATCAATGAGGATTCAAATTACTCCACAACTCCAATGTTTGAAACTTTTAAACAAGAAAACAATGTGAAATTGGGTAAACTAGTGACGTTCTTAACAGAGAGTGGTTACATAGCTCATTAAGACCCACCATTAAGTCAATAATACAGTGAGTGGCTCTGAGCTTTTGTTGGGGTCTCTAGTTTTTCATAAATTAATTTCTGCTTTGTGATAATTTAACTGTTTTTTTTTTCCTATAAACTGGTACAGCAAACCAACATATAAACAGATTAACGAAGAATTAGTACACCCTATTACATGCTCCCACCTCCCTAATTACTTTGGAAAGATGCCGAAGTACTGGAATTTTAAATATTTGAGAACTAAAAGGACCAACTAAGCAAAACAACAACAGCCCTCCCCAAATCCTGCATGGACTGGTAGGTCAGTTCAGGAAATGAACTTGTTTCTGAGCACCAGATATTGGTTACTTTTTTTTTCATTCTAATTTGTATTTATCTATTTTTCAGATAGATTCATTCTCTATATTTAAAATAGTGAGTAGCTGGGCACGGTGGTACACACCTGTAATCCCAGCAGCTCAGGAGGCTGAGGCAGGAGGATTGTAAGTTCAAATCCAGCCTCAGCAATTTAGCAAGGCCGTTAAGCAACTTAATGAGACCCTGTCTCGAAATTAAAAGTGCTGGAGATGTGGCTCGGTGCTTAAGTGTCCTGGGTTCAATCCCTGGTGCCAAAAATAGATAGATATATAAAAATTTAAAGTAATGATGTGATTTAAAACTCAAACATTCCTTAGACTTTGCACTTGTAATGCCTGGCTAGTCCTTGTCTTCCTCTCCATTCTTTTGATTAGTTCACATTATTTGATTTTGCATTTATTTCACAAATGGTAATAGATCAGATGGTGGATCCTCTTAATTATACAATGCCTTTTCATTTAAATATGATAGTTTAAATGAAAGAAGACCTGTTTGAAACAGGGAAAATGAGCACAGACACATGAAAAATATTTCATCGGGGCAGTAAAATGTAGACATGCAACTTATTTTAATAATACACAGTGTTTATTTAAAATATATGTGTGCTCTCAGAGTTGATGTATAGTAAAGGGGAAAATCCCATGTTATTTTCTCATCTGTTCTTTCTTTTGTTTTCTAAATAAAAATCTAATGATAAGTTCCAGTGAAGAGACATTTATTATTTGCAAAGCTAGATAATGCCTATCTCCTTTTATAAAATGCCAGGCTATGTCCATTATTCTTGGGACTCACAGAATCCTAGGATATATTTGGCAAAACCAAACAGTTCTGAGCTCCCTTGAGGAAAGAGGCATGAAAGAACTGTGAAATCTTAAAAAAAAATTCCAATCCATCCATAATTTTCAGAATCCAGTGATGACTAACTCAAGAATTCTTGACTTCCTAAACTTTATTATTTTAATTTGACAGCAATTGAGATAGGCAACAAGCCAACTTTTCAAAACTAAAACAGTCACCCAGTTGCACAGCTTTCCTTATCTATGCTGATTTTAGAAATATACATCTTATGATTGTTGGTTCGTATAAATAACATTTTGTTTCTTCTCTGGTGACTTGGAAAAGAAGATTAGTCTCTAATGATGTCTGTTTATACTGTTGCTATTTTCAATGACTTTATTGTTTGGCTAGGCTAAATATCTTAATTTACATATCTTATATTTCACCTAACAGTGTTTTAAGATCTGTCATTATATAAAACTCTGCTTGCTTTGCTGAATTCCTAACTATGAAGAGCAACATATTTATGATTAATGATAGGAAATATGCTTCCAAGATGTTTTTATTTGCATTTATAGATATAATTTGCTAAAGGATTTATGTGAGCACTGCTCATAACTGTTCTGATCAGATGTTGGACTATAAAACATTCCTAAATGCCACACTCCGCAGCTAATGATCTATCTATCTGAAATACCATTGCGACTCCTGTAAGTGGTATAAATTTTAGATCTTTTAGAGTTCCACTGGATGTGCTCATATTTGAGGAAATACCTAGAACAACAGTTACCTCCCTGGATAGTTAGCACATGGTAGAGGATTCAACTCAGAAGGACCCTGATCTGTGAATTAGGATTTAATAGAGAGGCCAGAGGTAAACCTTCAAAGTCCAGGTCAGAGTGTCCAGGCACAGACAACAACATGGTCACTCAGAGTGAAGAGGGACACAGGAAGTCACTCATGAGTACTACATGATTTAGTCAGCTTTTTGTCACTGTGACCAAAGGACATGACTTAGAGGAGGAAAAGTTTATTTGGGGGCTTACAGTTTCACAGGTCTCAGTCCATAGATGGCCACCTCCATTGCTCTGGGCCTGAGGTGAGGCAAGGTATCATGATGGAAGGGTGTGAAGGAGGAAAGCAGCTCAGAACATCACAACCAGGAAGCGGAGAGAGACTTCTGCTCCCCCCAGTGACAAAACATATACCCCAAAGGCATGCCCCAATGACCCACCTCCTCCAGCCACACCCTGCCTGCCTACGGTTACCACCAAGTTAATCCATTCAAGCCGATTAATACATTGATTAGGTTAAGGCTCTCATACCAGGTCATTTCACCTTGAAACTTTCTTGCATTGTCTCATACATCAGCTTTTGGGGGACACCACATATTCAAGCCAGAACAATATATGATTAGGACTTGAGAAGATGAGAGACATCCTAGGCTGATAAAAATGATATGCCTGGACCATCTCTATTTATAGATAGAGCTCTAAATTTCAGGGAAATATTTAGAAATTTACTTTTTTCACATAATTATAGTTGCCCTATATTAGCTCATCAGATTCCAACTCATGCTTTCCCAGAATAGATGATTTTCCTTTCTTGGGCACCTCTTTCAGACTTTCCAAGGAAGCTTAGTTGGCTCCATGTGCCCCATCTTTATTTCTCTTTCTCGTTTATCTTATGTCTCATGTTTATCATTTAGCGCTACTTCATTTCCTACATTATTTTTTAACAAGACAAATTATATATTAACAAAGCATGTCCAGGCCTGGACAAACTTCAGTAGGGAAGGAAGACTGAACTTGGCTCCATCAAAACAAGTGGAGGATTTGTAAAGGCTAATTTGAGCTAGTAGAAAATACTGGAGGATGTGGAGGGGGAAGTGGATCAATAGGTTGTGTTGAGCCCATCAAATTATTCTTGAGTTTGCAAATACTTTCCTCTGTGATGAAGCCATCTGCGTTTTTAATTGGTGCTCATCAAAATTAGGCTCCTACTGTCCCACAGAGATTAGGAGTTAAGGCTGCAATCTTTTTGTTTACATTTCAAAGGGCTTGTTTTCTGGTCCTTAAGAAAGACATTTCTTTGGTTTTGAGAAACTGGCTACAGGCTACTGGCTACAGGCTGGAAGAAGATTTACATGTATTTCAAAAGGGCAGAGAAAAAATTTACAATTACAAATTTTCAAAAGTAAAAGCTCTAAAAATAGATCAGGAGCCTATGGTAAAGAAGAATCAAAAGTTTAGGTAAGCTGAGAGAAATTCTAAGGCCATCTTGGCCAAGTGCATATCCAGAGTCATATATTAACATTTACATTGATAAAGCATCAGTTGCATATTTGATATTTGCATGTCAATTCTGCAGCACTCGAATAAATGGGTATAAATATTTCACACCAATATATTTTTTTCCCCCCTGTGGTCCTGGGATTGAACCCAGAGCCTTGTGCATGCGAGGCAAGCACTCTATCCACTGAGCTATATTCCCAGCCCTCACACCAATTTTAAATCTCCTGTGTTCTTAATTCCATTTCCTACTTGCAAAATTTCATCATCACTTATTGAGCCAAAATTAATTAGAGTGCCACTTGTACCAAACAGAAATATCTAAGACAGTCCTCTTTTCCAGGGCCTTTTTCTGCTGACTACAAGAATTTCAGGCCTTTTTCTTCTGAATTTCAGGCTTTTAACTCCAGCCACGGAGGAGAAGGGTGAGGCAGCATTGCTGACTGCAAGCTGGACAGATGCCCAGATGAACATACAAAGCAGTCCTATGCCCCTTGCCTGCAGAAAGAACCCCAGACAGGGGGATATCAAAAGGACATGCATTTATTTGGAACCAGGATATGGTTTACTTTCCACCAGTGGCAGAGGAGGTGGGAAATGCATGTGGCTCATCTGTATTATTCAGCTGTTCCAGCTTCTTATGACCTGAGGATCTTTGTTCAAAACATTGATGCTGCACTATCCAATGCAGCAGCCAACAGACACTTGTGACTATTGAACACTTGAACTTAGTGGTCCAAATTGAGAAGTTCTGTAATTAAAATTCACTTCACCTGGTATTTTGTTTTTAAATAATAGGGCTATGAGCAAATTTTAAATCACAGGTGGGGTGTATGTGTTATATTGTCATGGGTCAGTGAGAATCTAGGGCATCAGATTCCCCTGTTCCCAGTACCTGGGGTGTTTCTTGCCCTCATTTCGGTCCTTGTTGTAAGAATTATCCCTTCTATTTCTGCCTCCTCTCTTGTTAAAATGCCAGCTGAAATGTCAACTCCTCCCTGTGGCACTAGGTTACTCAAGAGTAATTTATCATTTATAATGGCCATACGTGTATCATCTCTTTCTTCATACTAAAACATGTTCTTTCTTGTGTTCACCCCCCATGGAGTTTATTATTAAACACATAGGAAAGCTCAGTCCATATTGATTTAATGTTCTATGTTCTGGCCAAATGTTTAGCTGGAAACCCATTGTCTTCAATTTAGCATCACATTCCTATTGCTCCACCCGGGGCAGGCAAATGTGAAGAGGACCTTTAAGTGAGCTGCTGTTCTGAGCTGGAGAACTCCTCCACCTGACCTGGTCATTAGGCCTTGATCACGAGGCTGAAAGGGGTCTGGAGTTCTGCCTCTCTCATGGTGCTCGTGGTGACTCCCAAGACAGGTTGAGTATTGTAGTGCATAAAAAACAGCGGTGAGGATAAGAACTGTGTTTTTTATCGATGTGTAAGTTCTTTTCCTTCACAAAGACTCTTACATAATATTATGATTGTTCTTTTCTTGTAAAAATGATTCCAAGGGCAGGATTCTATCTGTGTAAACTGTCAATAAGTGTTCTTGATAAATAAGTGAAAGAAATCAGAGTATGCACTGGAAAGAATTTCAACCCCATGCTGACTTCAGGCTAGTGCAATTTAATGGAAACATCAATGACAAAATACTTCTATTGTCGGTGTGCAGACCTATAAATTATTAAATGCTCCAAGGCTGTGAAAGAATGGTAAAACTTGGTTTTCAAAGTGTTTTAGGTAAATATGTTTTAAAGAGCTGCTGCTCAAGGCACACATGGAGCCGTGTGCGTAGTTCTGTTGTTGAGCATCATGAGGTTGGTGGCCTCCCTGGAGAGGGGAAAGCACCGTTCCACCTATCACACTATCCGTTCTGGAGACACAAGGGAGCTGTACTCATTGCTGATGCTGAAGGCAAGTACACCCTCACATAAATGTGGGGTGACTGGTACAGGCAGATTTCATAGCGGTCTTTGGGGTTGGGCATTAGTTCACGATGAAGCTGGCCCTGGAGCTCAGATGCTGGGTCTTCCCCATTCTCCACATAATAGAGCCACCTGGTCTGCATCAGCAGAGTGAAGGGCCCAACCTAGTGGTGAGTAGAAGCTCACCCTACCTTTCTCCATTTGAAGGATGTCACCAAGCCTGTATGGGTCATAGCATTTTGAAGGAGCTAAGCATTTCAGTTCTAACAAAAGGAACCAAAACACACTGGCTCTAAATAATGATGTGTATGTCACACATGTTAACTCAAAAATGTAGTCCATTATTTTTCTATTTAAAAATTTAAGGTCATGAGTGAAGACAGGATTTTTTAATCTTGACACTATTAACATGTTGAGCTGGATAATTCTTTTTTTTGAATTAATGTCATTATTCTGTGTATTACAGAATGTTTAACAGCATCCCTGACCTCTACCCATTAGAAGCCAGTAGCTCCTGTCCTCAGACCTAGACAACCAAACGTGTCTTCAGAGGTTGGCAAGTGTCCCCTGGGAGGGAGAAAATCACCCCTGTTTAGAAACACTGATTTAAATTAATATATTAATGTTTTACAGAGTTTATTTTCGTTCACATGTATATATGTTGTGTTCACACACACCCACACACACTTGAATTTTTTTGTCAGGGTATACAGGTGCATATACTATATATAAAATCATAACTCAACAAAATATCTGAAATAAAACTTAGGTGCAATCAGTTTCTAGGCAAATTAAACAGGACAATAATGGTTTTCTCAAATTATGCATGCTCCAAGTATTTTTGAAAAGAATTGCTTCAAATATCATTATGTTAATTATAAAAACACTCGTTATTATAATTAAACAAAACAGTATTCTAAAAATGTATGTTGAACAACTTGAATGAGCCAGATGTGATCCCAAGGATTTGGGCTAGAATAGTGAAACAAAGGGATCTGTGCCCTCATGAAGTATAGGGGAGTCATATAATAATTAAATAACCACGTAAACAAATATGAGATGAACAATTGCGATGTCAGCTCTAAAGACAAGTTTCATAGTAGGGACACTCCCTTAAAGAAGCAAATAAGATATATATACATATATATGTGTACATATATGCATATATATGTATTTGTGTATATGTATATATTGTATATGGAAAGAGAGAGAGAGAGAGAGAGAGGAGGGAGGGGCAGCGAGTAAGAGAGAGAGTGCTTTAGTCAGTTTTTTCATTGCTGTGTCCAAAGGACCTGACAAGGACAATTTAAAAGAGAAAAAGTTTATTTGGGGCTCACAGTTTCAGAGGTCTTAATCCACAGATGCTAACTCTGTTGCTCTGGCTGGAGGTGAGGCAGAATATTATGGTGGAAGGGTGTGGTGGAGGAAAGCAGCTGGGAATATGGCACCAGAAAGCAGAAAAAGAGATTCTGCTCTCCAGGGACAAAATATATACCCCCAAACCACACCTCCAATGACCCACCTCCTCTAGTCACACCCTACCCGCCTTCAGCTACCACCAACTTAATCCCTATCAGTGGGCTAATGCACTGATTAGGTTAAGGTGCTCATCACCCAATCACTTCACCTCTAAACCCTCTTGTCTCACATACGAGGTTTTGGGGGACATCTCATATTTAATCCATAATACGTACATCTAGTTCATGTCAGTAATGCTCATATATTCATTTAAGCCAATGGTCGGTCTCATGAAATTCAACAGGATTTGGAATAGGTGGCTGGAATCAAGGGAGAAGAGATCTCAGTTATCCATGCAGGTGGACCATCTCTTGGCTTCAGATGAAATGCCAAGAGGGAAAGACTGGTGATCAGGTTAAGGCGCCAATGCACAGGCTGGAATAAACAAGGCAAATATATAGCAAAGTTAAAAAAATCTAATGCGTTATAAGAACTATGGTTGAAGTTTATATTTAAGTATGTTTATATATTTATAATTTTATATATTTTAATTTTATTATATTAATTCATATTAATTTCTATACATTACATACTAATATAATTTATATATATTAATATATTAATTTAGTTTAAGTTCTGGGAATAAATTTTTCCCATGTAAGGAGAGATCATTTACCTAATGGTCCATAAATATACCATTATGGGGTATACATACTATGGGGTCATAATTATATTTACAAACTGCCTGCCAAGTGAATGCTTAAAATCTATGGCATGAATGTCATAACAAAGGTTCAAACTTTTCTTAAGAGCTCAGAAGTTATCTCTCACCCCTACTAGGAGTCCAGTGCAGGTTCAGGTCAGGTGGTTGAGGGAAAGTTCTGGTTCCATTAGCCAGGCAGATGAAAAGTCCATACACTGGTAGCTAGACCTTCTGGAATGCTCATGCTCCTGTGTCACCACGGGAGGGCAGGAGGGCCACAGAGCTCCAACCATGGCTTTGCATTGGTCGTGATGATCACATGATCCTATCTACCTGTAGAAGGAAGAAAGCTTAACATTTGGAGAATACTAGTCTGTGTCTTCTACATATGCCAAGATATATGCTTACGGAAGGATTTTCAAACTTCATGATGACAGTGTTTTAATATAGGATTATGATGTCTTAGAAACAATGAAGGTCCTAAATGATTATCAGTGTGATCATGTGAAATACGACATAGGATGGAATGCCAGGGGAAAAACCTTATGTGCTAAAAGATGTATCATCAAGGACACATAATAAGATACAGAGGAACTTCTGTGAATGAAACCTCTGCTAGTGAGATTGGAGATGGGGGAGGGGTCAAGAGGGAATTTATTGTCTTTCATTCAATAGTCTTCTTTATCATTTGGATCATTTGTTTTTTGAATTTGTCATTTTTACATATGCATGTAAGTGCTCCTAAATTAATATTTTATGAAAAAAATAGGTTACCTTTTGACTACTCAGAGGAAAGACATGAATGTATAACAATGTCACTAGAGCCCATTCAGAACTCATAGTGCATAATAAAAGGAAAGAGTCTTTAGAAGCAATCCCAGCTTCGAGCAATTTTAACTTGTTTTCTTTCTTGAGCCTAAAATTGTTCAATGAGCTCAAACCCCGACTGGCATTCTGACCATCAATTATCACTGTATATTTATAGTTAATGCTCTTTCCCAGCAATTTCAGAAGGTTAAAGCAAATGTCTGCAATCAGTCTGTTATTTGCCAAAAGATAAAGTGCCATTGAGTCTTGTGCGATCAAAGGAAATGGTTCCAAAGATAAATTTGGCCCTGGCTGGTGTTAAAATGTTCAAAGAGAGAGCTTTTCAGATATAAGATAAATGCATATTTTTACTTTCAAATCTAGCCAGATCAGGGCTTAAAAAATACAGCCCTTCATGTACGAATATGATTTTATTGATAAAACATTACAGGACTGCATTATTGGAATTATGTTTTGTAGGAGTGATGGATTTGTCCTGAGTTTGTCTTGTGCTGTCTGGTGACTCTGGAGTAATTCTAAGTCTTAAGAGATGCTTCCTTAGCTCAAGTTTTCCTCTTTCACCCAATCAATACTTATGCTTCAGATACAAGTCCAGAATCACTTCCTTAGGGACACCTTCTCTGATCAAATTTAGATCCACTTGGGTTAGGCCCCCCAAGGGGGTGATTTTAATATGCTTTATAGTTTTCCTTTGCTATGCTCACCACACTGTCTGCTTAAGAGCTGTGTTTGACATGGCATGTCTGCCTCACGTGACTGAACTCCAAGTCTGCTTTGCTCACACAACTTGGATCACAGTGATGGAATTCTAGTGAGTCTCAGGAAGCCAGTGTGTGTGTATGTGTGCATACGTGCATGTGTATGTGTCCTGGCCAGAGTCGCCCACAAGAAGAGGCTGGGCATACTACAGGAAGAATAGTCCTGTGTTCCCCTTTCACATGCAGAAAGAACTCCAAGATGTATGTTGGGATTCTGTTCTGAACCTTTCTGAGGGACTTAGAGAGGCAAGACAGATTGTGTGGTTCTGCCCAACTGTGGTGTAGTTTTTGAAATAATATTACAGGCTTTTGAACACATGCTGCTACTGAGCTATGGTGTCCACCAGGCTGTGCTCACGAGGGATGGAGATGGGGAAAGCTCCTGGGATTATATTAACTCCTGACAGAAAGAGTCAGATTTTTCCAAAGAAGAATGAAGGCACAGAACTTGGGGTCTTCAAAAGCATGGTTTTAATCTAAGGTGCAGGGGACTATTAATCACAGGGAGGTAGACCATTAGAGTTAGCAATAGGGTGTCTGGTAGACGTCATAGGAAAAATGCTCTTTTTTTTTCTTTGAAACTCTGCAAATAGTCACTTAGGATAGATTTGAAGTTTGATTTTGTGTTATATGATTTCTTTTACACTTGCCTAAATCATCAATAAAGTCTCTTCCTTGTACCCGGTCTTCCTCCCTGTGGAGGACCAAGGTTGAGGACAGGGTTGTAAAGGAAGGCTGCCATGCTGCTCTCAGAAAGATCTGTGATCCTAGAGCTCCAGCTAGCATGAGTTAAGGTCAGCAGAGACACAAGGCAGAGCTGTAGAGAGATGAATTCGGGGCTTGTAGTTGATCCTTGGTGAGGGCAAAGGAGGATAAATAACAGAAGGCCCTAGGATTCCAAGGATGCAGAGGAGTAAGTAGAGGCTGTGGAATTTCATGGCAAGAGTGCAGACTGTACTGTACGAGCCAGACTCTATCCTTGGTAAGGGGTTTGACTTTCATTTTGTAATGAGAAGGGGGTCATCTGTAGTTGCCAAGCAGCTTCAAATTTAGATCTACATATGTTCATAAAGATAACTCAAGACTCTCTGTGGAAAGAGGGCAAACCCATTACAGAGGCCAAGCAAATGTAAGCACAAGAAAAGATAGTTTCTAAAAAAGAGAGTCTGCTTTCTTACTTAGGATTGTGTGTGTGTGGGAAGGAGGGGGCATGGTGGTGCTGGGGATTGAACTCAGGTCCTCACAGGAGGGTTAGGCAAGTGCTCTACCACGGAGATATGTCCCCAGCTCTGTCTAACTTCTTATATTCTGTTTTTGTAAGTTCTTAGAAGTTGATTGCTTTACTATTGGAAAACAACGTGGAAGTTATCAACTTAGAAGTTGTGTCGGGATTGGGAACAGGTATCTGACATATATCTAGATTTTACTAAAGGATACCTGTTCTGTGACATTCAAACACAGAAAAATAGAAAAACAATCTATATAAACTTTGGGGTGATAGGAAAGAAGTAGTCATGCATTCATCCATCAATTAACACCAAACTGCATTTGGGTCAGGTATAATTATAAAAAAAGCTATGCCAGAGTGGTTGAAGAATGAGGTTTTATTAAACTACTGTAGTGGAATGTATGTATATTTCATCAGTCTTCACCAACTTCATCTTAGGAGATTTAAAAAATCTAAATATTGTAGCAATGTTAATTTTATTATCTGACAGAACTTCTTTTCCCAATAATTGCTTTTGCAAGAGTTAAATACTAGGTCAGCAAACTTCTAGAGTATTCTGTCGATCTGCTATTATGCAAGATTATGCAATTTCTGTTAAGTGGTTCCCAGAGGCTTACAAAACAGGTTAACTTTGTCCTCAATGTGGATTAATTTCTTTACTGTTTCCCAGCCTCATTTAGCCTCTTTAGTGTGTAACATGATTAGTTCACCTAATATTTTTATTTGATTTAAATATTAAGAAAATTAACTCTTGGAAAATGCTAATTCACTTGATTTATTTTAGAAGCTATAGCCATAGGGGTTTTGATGTTGATATTTATCATGGCTTTGTTGTTAGTTTATTTTAAAACATATTATAACGCACATATACCTATTTGTATAGTTGCTGATCACATTTAGGAAAGATGATTTCATTTTGCTATGGAAGCGTTTCTCCTGTGGGTGAGGGCTATCTGTTGAAGGAAATGGAATGGCTACAAATCTGGCAGGGGCTTTCATTTGGTGTTCCTGGTAAGTGATATATGTGCTTTATTTGGGCTGAGCTTCCTTGGCATCCAGTTCTGTGAGAACAGGGGAAAATAGTAACATCAGCTAGCCCAGAAGCAATGTTCTTATCCTCTTTAGTCAGGGCAGGGGTAGATTTTGTGCAGCAGTAAATCAGCTAATGGATTTTTCTGCAGGGAGGAGCACAGCGATTACATGCAAGTCCCACAACCCAAGTGGAAGGTGCCATGGCTGCTCTGTGAGACCAAAGTCCCTGTCTCTGCGTTATCTCGTTTGCTGGCTCTGTGTACCTTTGTTCTTTCTGTGCCACTTGACTGTGGTCCACCATTAATTTATTAAGTACATTACTTACAAAGTGACCAAATTTAACTATAGCAGAGAGAATGTTTTTGAATTCACAGAAGACAAATGTGTTTAATTTTAAATATATGTTACATTCATAATTTCTACTGAAGTAAGGTTAGTTTTTATAACATTATAATGCAGTTTTTTATTACTTATATAGTATTTTATAGTTTGATTTTTTTCATATAGGATGCCCAAATAAGTAATGGCTTTAAATCTTACCATCTAGACAAATCTGGGAATTTATCACCCTCTCTGGGTGGCATCGCTTTAGACTTTTACCAACAGGGTGCAGGTTGTTATAAAACATTTTCAGAAATACTTTCTGGAGTCAGAAAACTGGTACTTCGTTGTTCTTTTAATTTGTGTCAATTTAATTGATGTTCTCAATTCTTAGATATTGGCCATAGTCAAAAGTGCCTGCTTTATCTAACTTGTGTTTTTAAATATGCTTACTGGGTACCTATATATTACATGCAACTCCCACAATATGGGATAGTTGCATATGTGTACAATAATTAACTTTTCCTAGCTTATTCTTGATAATAATTGGTAAAATCTAAGAAAAACTTGAATCTTATTGGTCATATGAATCATTCATCAAAACATGGTTTTAGATTTCCTCGTCAAGTAGGACAATACAGCAATAGCCTGTCAGACATTATACCATAGACTACTAGTGGTTGTCAAGGTGGAGTCCCTGGCCCCAAGGCCCCCACCCTAACTGCAAATCAGAACCTGAGGGTGGGGCCCAGAAATGTGTGTTTTAACAAGCCCTACGTGATTTGATGGATCATGTTGAATTTTGACATGGTAGACCAACAATTTTGACTGTGGTAGACCAACAATGAGAACCCTCATGTGACAAGCTGCTTGAGTTTGTCCTCATCTGCCCAGCAGGTCACCAGGCACATTTTCTGATAAACCTCTCCCTCTTTTCTTCTCTCTCCTCTTTCTCCTTCCTTATTCTTCTCTTTTTCTTTCCTCTCTCCCTCCCTCCCTATCTTTTGCACAAGTTCCATCTATTTGTGTCTTTATTCTTTAATCTCTCCCAGATAATAGCTTCACTAATGCATTGCTCCATGTGGAGAATCTATTAACTTTTAAGATAAAAAGTTCATTTGCTAAAATTTCCCCATATGTTCAAACTCATAAAGGGCTTGTTCTGATTGCTATGATGCAAACAAGAAACATATTACTCAGCTTGGCATAACTTTAGGAATACAATTGTCCTGCATTAGCACAGATTTTTGAACATGCTTTATTAAAACCTAAAAATCTTCCATACTAGTTGTTATAACAGCCATAGTCTACATCAAGACTTTTAAGTCAAAAACCTTAAAGCATATTTATTCTTAAAGTTAGCAAGAGGATTGAAAGCATTACTACTATTTCTACTACAATTTAATATCTTTACATGCTACTATTATCATTAAAATTGTGCATGTTCATATCTTTACATGCATAATCTCCCTTAATCCTGCAGCATGATCCTGCAGCAAAGGCACTGCTGTAATTCCTGTTTGAAACAAGATATCCACACTACAAAACAAATTGGAAAGACCCTTAAAATTCATAAAAATGGTAACTATTTAATTAAATTCTATTTATCTTAACAGATTGTAAATGGACTATTTGAACCTAAAGTCTTTTAGTGAAGGAAGCTATTACTAAATAATTTTTGTGTTTTTTATAAAGGTCATATGCAATCTCATACCATTTAAAATAAAGTTTCTTTAATAGAAATTTTTACTTTTAAATGTTTTAAAAGGCTATCTATTTAGATAATTTGGAAATATTATTTATGTCCTAAAGAATTCTAACAAGGGGATTGAGAATTTGGGTTAGGGTGTTTGTGGAGAGTTCATAAACATTTTCTTCTTTTAGTGAACTCTAGCCTAACTCCTCATTTCCTAAATGTTGAAAGGCTCCAAATTTATGGCTTCAAAGAACAGTACTGTATTGAAAGTGCATGAAGAATAAGAAAACTGGAGCACATATGTCTGAAAATTAATTCACTCAGTCCCATTAAAGCTAATCAGAATTTAAGAATAATGCAGGAGCATGGTGCCTGCTTATTAAGTATTACTTACGAGCTACACTTTTAGAACTAAACTTATAAAGAACTATGGTTACTTTTGCTGTGAACACTCAACTATTCAAAAAGCAATGTAAGGAAAATTGGAAGCACACATTTTTTTCTCATTTTCAAAAAGGTAACCAAATGGAATTTTTGTAAGAAGACATTTTTAGCAAAAACAATTTAGAAGTTGCTACTCTTTTGGAATTTAAATAATTAGGATAGTCTAAACACAAATAATCTAAGAAATCCAAGTTCCTGTAAGCAGTATATAAAAGGAAAAGTAAGTATATGATCTTATCCCTTATGGAAAATTTAATTTGGAGACTTTAGTAGCATTTTAATAACACAGATATAGAGGACATAGAACACGATTCAATGGACTTGATCCAGCCATCCTAGACTGCTGAGACCTGCCTTTCTTGGAGGAGAGAGATGTACAATTTTATTTCATAAGAAATAAATTGCATTCTATTCAGAGGAGATTTCTTTATTAGAAATGTAATGTGGGATAAGGTATGTATGAGGTTAATAGACAGAGTTATGATTTCTTGCCTACTCAAAATTTACCCCCATCCTGGTTGGGAGGCATTCTCTGATGAGAAGCAGAGGGTGTCTACCCATGAGGCAACCATGGAGTGGGGGACACACCTCCCTCCATAGTTTTCTGACAGCATGTGAGCCTGCCATCTGAGATTTGGCTAGTTGCTTGCTTCCCTTGCAGTCCTGGTGGTACCTAGGCAGAGACAAGGGCACATCTGGGTTCTGGCTCTTGACTCCCTCAGGGCTGCTTTGAATTTTGTGCATTTTCCTTAAGAGTCCTGTGGAGTTGGCATTATCCATATTTCTTTATTGTGTATGGGGACCAGCATCAGTTTCTTTTATTTGCAACCAACATCTCTTATTTTGAAAAATATTTGCATATATTTCTTAAGGGTTTACTATGGCTTTAGTAATGTGCAGATGTTGCAGTTTTATTTACTAAGGAAAATCATGGTTTATGCCTCCAGAAATTTACAACCAACAGCAGGAGGTGAATCAGTATGGAAAGTACTACATATATAGTAATAAAATAATCTGAGTGTTAATATGCATATTAAGAAACCAAAAGATTATGCAGAATTTGGAAGCATCTCAGTCAAGTACCGAAGAATTTTTCATCTATTGTGGCTTTATTTTTACTGGGAAAATTTGCAAAACAATTGTGTATGTGTGTGAATATATACACATTGTTAAGCTTAGACATGTCTTTTTCAAAGCAACCTAATTCAGAAACTAAAACAAACAAATATAAGCTACTATCTCCAGAGCACTAATATAATTCGAATAGAAGCTTTAAGATTAGGATCCAATGACTGATTTCGCCAATAAAAATAAAAATAAAAATCCATCTACCTTTTGTGCTGCCTCTCATATATGCAAACAGCTTCTCATTTTAAATACTAACAATTCAAGCCCATGAAGCTGCTGAAATACTGGAAAGTTAATTTTCCAAATGTGTTAATGACTGAGCGCAAAGGTTAGTCTACATAATCTATGTTCCTGCTAGCAGAAGCATAACCTCCTAATGGATAGAAATAAATAAATAAATAAAGGCATATTTAAGGAATTTTCTTGCTTTGTAAATTCTGAACTTAAGCTAGGTCCTATGCAGATATAAAAGGGAAACAAATTGTTTTGCTTTTGCAAACTTAACGTAAAATAGATATTTTAACTTCCAACTTTGAATCCAGGTTCAATAGTGAAACCTGGTTATGTGTTCATAAGCATGAAGATTTTCTGGCATCAAACCTTTCAAAGGAACAACTATTTCAGTTTCCTTGGGAGCTGAGTAGGAAGAATAAAGGAATTTTAAAAAATTTGTTAACTTTTAGAAATAATCAATGAAGTGAACAGAGAGCCGACATTCTGGGAACAAATCTTTGCCACACACACATCTGATAGAGCACTAATCTCTAGAATATATAAAGAACTCAAAAAACTTAACACCAAAAAAACTAACAACCCAATCAATAAATGGGCCAAAGCGCTGAACACAAACTTCACAGAAGAAGATATACAATCCATCAACAGACATATGAAAAAATGTTCAACATCTTTAGCAATCAGAGAAATGCAAATCAAAACTACCCTAAGATTCCATCTCACACCCGTCAGAATGGCAATTATCAAGAATATAAACAACAATAAGTGTTGGTGAGGTTGTGGGGGAAAAGGCACGCTCACACATTGCTGGTGGAACTGCAAATTGGTACAACCAATCTGGAAAGCAGTATGGAGATTCCTTAGAAAACTTGGAATGGAACCACCATTTGAGCCTGCTATCCCACTCCTCGGTCAATACCCAGAAGACTTAAAAACAGCAC